>JAZAVI010000589.1:22500-62133 GCA_036326025.1 Chrosomus eos | reverse complement strand
GCATTTCAACAGACATTACTCCCGGTAAATAAGAGTAAAAACTCAATCACCCAGCAACACAGAAATGGTCTTGTTCAACAGGACTTCTCAAACACTATCTAAGTTCTGAGTTTCACATTTTTTCATTTTCTCATTCCCGAGATAAGTGAAAAAACAATTCATTCTATTAATTCATTTCAACTGAATATGATGTAATACCAATGTTGTCCAATAGATGGAGCAACAGCATTAGTCATTTTTAATCATTTTTGTCAGCTTTCAGTATTGGCTAACAAACAAATGCTTAAAGCTATTTTTTATTATTATAATGGATGTATAATAATTACATCACAAAAAAATATGTGAAATGCTTATATACATTAAAAGGTATTTTGACACTAACATTCCGTGTGTGTGTGTGTGTGTGTGTGTGTGTGTGTGTGTGTGTGTGTGTGTGTGTGTGTGTGTGTGTGTGTGTGTGTGTGTGTGTGTGTGTAAGCATGCACACAATTGTGTGTATCAAGTATTATTGTTTAAGCTTCTTCTTTCTCTGTGCTTTAGCATATTCTTTTCCAGGCACATTTCAACAGAATATTTCAGAAATGGCATAATGGTGTTTTACAGTCCTCAAGGAAAGATCAGATTTTCTTAAAAATAAACAAATGACATGACTCTAAACAAGCATGCAAAATTTCATGGCCATTAGGCAATAGGTGCTTAAATGAGATAATAATAATTAATGCCTCTATAACAGTTAAACAGGTGAAAATTCTAAGAGCATAATTAAATATTAAGCCAATAAGTGGTATTCTACTGCCCCCTGCTGTTTAAAATAGTCATTTTGTCATGCAATATAACTAATATTATTCTATGATTCTTATTTAGACTTTATAATATAACTATTTGAACATTTACACTCACATTTTGTGAGACTATTGACTATTACACACTAATGAATATTGTGTCACATTTAAAAATGAGAATCCTAAAGTGAAAGTAACGTTTGTCCGCCATTTAAGCCACGCCCCCTCAGTACAAATTCATTCATAACTCGAGAACGGAAAGTCGCTGCGCGCTCAAATTTTGATGGTAAGGTCCTTGGTAAGGTCTTTATCTAAATCTATCGTCGCGGGGCTCGGGAGCACCCCCCCCCCCCCCCGCAAATAGCTAATCCGTGAGACCCCGGTCTTGGAACGGCTGTAACTCCCTGAATATACCAGCTAGATCCTTGTGGGAGAGCTTGTTGGAAAGAGCCTGTCCTCATCTAGCTTCGATTCGAGTATGGTGCGATTTGGCCTGGGCATTCCCGAGATATAAGCCCACAAAGATATGCATTTCAACAGACATTACTCCCAGTAAATAAGAGTAAAAACTCAATTACCCAGCAACACAGGAATGGTATTCTTCAACAGGACTCCTCAAACACTATCTAAGTTCTGAGTTTCACATTTTTCCATTTTCTCGTTCCCGAGATAGAAGTGAAAAACCAATTCATTCTATTAATTCATTTCAACTGAATAGTATGTAATACCACTGTTGTCCAATAGATGGAGCAGCAGCATTAGACATTTTTAATCATTTTTATCAGCTTTCAGTATTGGCTAACAAACAAATGCTTAAAGCTATTTTTTATTATTATAATGGATGTATAATAATTACATCACAAAAAAATATGTGAAATGCTTATATACCATTAAGAGATTTTCACGCTAACATATTCCGTGTGTGTGTGTGTGTGTGTGTGTGTGTGTGTGTGTGTGTGTGTGTGTGTGTGTGTGTGTGTGTGTGTGTGTGTGTGTGTGTGTGTGTGTGTGTGTGTGTGTGTGTGTGTAAGCATGCACACAATTGTTTGTATCAAGTATTATTGTTTAAGCTTCTCCTTTCTCTGTGTTTTAGCATATTCTTTTCCAGGCACATTTCAACAGAACTTTTCAGAAATGGCATAAGGGTGTTTTACAGTCCTCAAGGAAAGATCAGATTTTCTTAAAAATAAGCAAATGACATGACTCTAAACAAGCATGCAAAATTTCATGGCCATTAGGCAATAGGTGCTTCTGTAGAAATTAAAAAGGAAGTTAAAAATCATTTATTTCAAATATATATCCAACAATGTCAGATACAACTGTGATAAGCATTTCAGAATGGTCAGCATTTCAGTATGTGCTGAACTGAGTCACACAGATGTAGTCCACAATGGTGATGGTGGTGTGATGATCTGGACATTGTTTTTCTGCAGTCAAACTGATTCCTTGATTTGCATTGAATAGAATCTTCAGCTGGTTCTGGAGTTGAATATTGTCCTATAATGAAAATGATCTTGTCATCAGAGCAGCGTAAGACATTTGATGTACCTAAAGACAATGAGGATTTGATTAGGATTTTTTATTTTAGTTACACTTTACAAGTGAATTATGTACTTCTAAAACATTGTGTTTAAAGCAACTATATATTTAACAGAATATCCTTATAACAGAAACAAATATTACAGAGTATTCTAGGCATATTATGTCAATGTAATAACAGTTATAACTAATTTAAAAGATAAAAATAGTCTTACCTGTTTATCAATACTTGAAGTGTTGGAATATGATGAGAATGAAGCAGCAAAGATAGTCTAATATATCTCAAAGTTCATTGTCTTTCCTTTCTTTTTTCTCTTTCTGCTGCAAAGAGTTTGTTTAATTTCTTACATCACCTTTTGTTGTAAGTACTTCATTATAAACCTGACAACTGTATGATGCAAGTCTCCATACAAATTTATTATAAAAGGACATTACGCAGACATTTTAAACAATAAAACACATCAAAGAAATAAATAAAAAGAATGACTAAATAAATGAATAAATGAAAATTAATAAATAATTATTGTGTGTTAAAACTTTGTATGTGTCATTGTCACCTCACTCTGACCACATCACATCAATTTGGTAACTGCGCCACCTATTTGTCAAAAGTGATAAACCATTAAATCATCTTAAAAGTTACTGTATATGTGATTTTTTTTAGCCATTTATCCAAGTTCTCTTAAAATGTCTTTAATTGCTCCTTGCTGCAGTTGGTCTGCCACTCCATGGCATCTGTTGCCGCTTCTTGCGCTTGGCCCCGGTAATGGCTGCTTGCAGCTATATTTATTATTATTATTATTATTCTGCTTCTTCTTCCGACTGGGCGTCTATGGCAGCCCATAGAACCGTTTGCGGGAAAGTTGTTTTGGTTTGACATTCTGATAGAGGACAGTCCCAACATTAAGTACACCAATTTTGGTGTCTCTAAGTCATTCCCTCTAGCGCCACCACCTGTCCAAAGTTTCACTTTTATTATGCTAATAACTTTTGAACCGTAAGGCCTATCATCAAAATTCTTTTTTCCCCTTGTTCCTGAGCTCATGCCGATTCGATTGCACCCTATGACGTCATTTTCCGTCATAATAATTTGGCCGCCATCTTGAATTTTCAGAAAAACCTACTTTTTCGAACTCCTCCTAGGCCGATGCTCCGATTTTCACCAAAATTGCACCTGACCATCTTCAGACAGTGGGGACAAAAAGTTATGGAATTCAAGTTGATTCGCTTAAAAGTTTTTGAATGACGTGGAAAATAATTTTACGTAGAGCTTGCGAAAACAAACTTAAGGCTGTATCTCCGCAACGCTTTATCGTATTCAGACCAAACTTGGTACAAGTCATCACAAGCATGACCTGAGGCAACATGCAGCGTTTCGGCGCAGCGCCACCTACTGGTCCGGAGATATGAAAAATGGTTATTTTTGCTCATAACTCCTGAACGGTTTGTTCAAAAATCATAAAAGTGGCCTCGTTAGATTCAGGGCGTCATACCGAGTCGACTGATATCCAATTTTCCCAGATCGGCCATTTTGTCTGTCGGCCATTTTGAATTATGTGCTAAAATGCTGTATTTTCTGAACGCATGAACGAATTGTTACGAAACTCGGTATGGGTCATCAGTACGATGCCCTGAAAGAGCCTGAGAAGTTTCGAAACAGCGCCACCTAGTGGTGAACTTTTTTTTTCAAATGCTTATAACTTTGGGTGTGGTCGACTTATTTTCACGAGAGTCATCTTTTTGAGCTCCTGAATCGTTGCCGAGTCCAACGATACCAAACATGCTGGGTTTCGTCTTACGGTTTGTGTAGCGTTGCGATTTAGCGCGAAAAAAACATTTGGCTATATCTTCGAAACCGCTTGTCCGATCGAGACGAAACCACCGCCAGAAGTTTGGAAACATAGGTCGATAGGCTATACGCTAATGCCCAAATGCGAAAATATTGATAGTAAGGGGTAGTAAAATTCAAACAAAGTCACGTGTCAGTCATTTTTTACGTGTTTTTTCATATAAGTGTCTATAACTCTGAAGTGAATTGAGATATTTTCACCAAAATTGACACACATACGTATGGGCTCACTCTGAGGACACATAAAAAAATTGTGGGACTGAGCCTCTTGGTGGCGCTATAATAGAACAAAACATGAAATTCCCATTGACTTCAATAGAGTTTTGTGAAAAAAAATGCTATACTAAACAAATGCATTGATGTAATATTAAGAAACTCAGAATGTGCCAACAACACCATCCCCTGAAGGTACTAAAAATATTTCGAAACAGCGCCACCTTGTGGTCAAAAGTTATAATAAAATTTCCAAAAAGGCTAATAACTTTTGAATAAATCTGCCTGTTGAAATGCCACTGGTCTTAATAGATTCCTTGGGTCAAGCTGAGAACATAGATACCAGGTTTTCCTTATTTGGCCGAACTTCCTGTCCGCCATCTTGATTTTCAGTCAAAACCTACTTTTTCGAACTCCTCCTAGACCGTTTTTCCGATTTTCACCAAAATCGAATCGTATCATCTCCAGACCGTGCCGACTAAAAGTTATAGATTTCGTGTCGATAGATGAAACCGTTTTCGTATACCGCAGCAGCAAATTTGAGGCATGCTGCCAAAATGACTATTAAGTGTTTAACATTGCAATGCCTTGACATTTTGACACCAAACTTTGTATGTGTCATTGTCACCTCACCCTGACCACATCACATCAATTTGCTAACTGCGCCACCTACTGGTCGAAAGTGATACTCCATTAAATCATATTTTTATTTAGAGTTTCTATGATTTTTCAGCCATTTCGCCTACAATTGTCTTTAAATGTCTTTAATTGCTCATTGTTGCAGTTGGTCTGACACTTTCAGCAATGTTGGCATGTCTTGTCGTCTTATGCTGCTTGGCCCCGATAATGGCTGCTTGCAGCTATATTTATTCTTCCGTTTCTTCCGACTGGGCGTCTATGGCAGCCCATAGAACCGTTTGCGGGAAAGTTATGAAATTTGGTACACTGATAGAGGACAGTCTGAAAAGTCACCAGAGCAAATTTGGAGTCTCCAACTCAATCCCTCTAGCGCCACCAACTGTCCAAAGATTTACTCATGTTTATGCTTATAACTTTTGAACCATAATGGCTAGAATCACAAATCCTTTGTCCTCTTATTCCTTGGCTCATGCCGATTCGATTGCACCCTATGACGTCATTTTCCGTCACGACAATTTGTCCGCCATTTGTAATTATCCGAAAAAGCTACTTTTTCGAACTCCTCCTAGGCCGTTGTTCCGATTCTCACCAAAATTGAACCAGATCATCTCCAGACCGTGCTGACAAAAAGTTATGGAATTCATAAAAACGCTGCAAGTTGTTCTCGAATACCACGCAAATTAATTTTAAGTAGCGCTTGCAAAAATAGACATAAGGCTGTATCTCCGCAACGCTTTATCGTATTCGAACCAAACTTGGTACATGTCATTACAAGCATGACCTGAGGCTACATGCTGCGTTTCGGCGCAGCGCCACCTACTGGTCCAGAGATACGAAAAATTGCTATTTTTGCTCATAACTACTGAACAGTTTGTCCAAAAATAATAAAGTTGGTCTTGTTAGATTCAGGGCGTCATGCCGAGTCGACAGATATCCAATTTTCCCAGATCGGCCATTTTGGCTGTCGGCCATTTTGAATTATGTGCTAAAATGCTGTATTTTCTGAACGCATGAACGAATTGTTACGAAACTCGGTATGGGTCATCAGTACGATACCTGAAGGAGCCTGAGAAGTTTCGAAACAGCGCCACCTAGTGGCAAAATTGATTTTTCAAATGCTGATAACTCTGGTTGTGTTTGACGTATTTTCACGGGAGTCATCTCGTTGGGATCCTGAATCCTTGCCGAGTCCACAGATACCAAATATGCTTAGGTTTTGTTTACGGTTTGTGTAGCGTTGTGATTTAGCGCTTAAAAAACATTTGCCGATATCTTCGAAACCGCTTGTCCGATCGAGACGAAACCACCGCCAGAAGTTTGGAAACATAGGTCGATAGGCTATACGCTAATGCCCAAATGCGAAAATATTGATAGTAAGGGGTAGTAAAATCCAATCAAAGTCACGTGTCAGTCATTTTTTATGTGTTTATTCACATAAATGTATATAACTCCAAAACTAAATGAGATATTTTCACCAAATTTTACACACACATGTATGGGCTCACTTTGAGGTCACATAAAAAAAATGGTGGGATTGAGCCTCTTGGTGGCGCTATAATAGAACGTAACATGCTATTCTTAACGAATGCATTGGTGTAACATTACAAAACTCAGCATGTGCCATCAGCACCATGCCCTGAAGGTACTCAAAACATTTCGAGACAGCACCACCTTTTGGTCAAAAGTTATAACATAATTTCTAAAAACTTTTGAATAAATCTGCGTATTTTAATGCCACTGGTCTTAAGGTTTGTCATTGTCACCAGACTCTGACCACATCACATCGTTTTTGTAACTACGCCACCTATTGGTCAAAAGTGATAATCCATTAAATCACATTTTTTGTTAATTAGTGTGATTTTTAAGCCATTTTGCCTAAATTAATCTTTAAATGTCTTAAATTGCTCCTTGCTGCAGTTGGTCTGACACGTTGACATGTCTTGTCGTCTTCTTTGCGCTTGGCCCCGGTTATTGCTGCTTGCAGCTATATTTAGGGGCCAAGCACCGAAGGTGCGGGCACCTATTGTATCTGTTCCCGTTCTTATTATTAGGGGCCAAGCACCGAAGGTGCGGGCACCTATTGTATCTGTTCCCGTTCTTATTATTATTATTATTCTTTTTCTTCTTCTTCCGACTTAGCGTCTATGGCAGCCCATAGAACCGATTGCGGGAAAGTTGTTTTGGTTTGACATTCTGATAGAGGACAGTCCCAACATTAAATACACCAATTTTGGTGTTTCTAAGTCATTCCCTCTAGCGCCACCACCTGTCCAAAGTTTCACTCACATTTATGCGAATAACTTTTGAACCGTAAGGCCTATCAACAAAATTCTTTTTTCCTCTGATTCCTGAGCTCATGACGATTCGATTGCCCCCTATGACGTCATTTTCCGTCATGCAAATTTTTCCGCCATTTTGAATTTTCAGAAAAACCTACTTTTTCGAACTCCTCCTAGGGCGATGCTCCGATTTTCACCAAAATTGCACCAGATCATCTTCAGACAGTGGGGACAAAAAGTTATGGAATTCAAGTTGATTCGCTTAAAAGTTTTTGAATAACGTGCAAAATAATTTTACGTAGCGCTTGCGAAAACAAACTTAAGGCTGTATCTCCGCAACGCTTTATCGTATTCAGACCAAACTTGGTACATGTCATCACAAGCATGACCTGAGGCTACCTGCAGCGTTTCGGCGCAGCGCCACCTACTGGTCCGGAGATATGAAAAATGGCTATTTTTGCTCATAACTCCTGAACGGTTTGTCCAAAAATCATAAAAGTGGCCTCGTTAGATTCAGGGCGTCATGCCGAGTCGACTGATATCCAATTATCCCATATCGGCCATTTTGTCTGTCGGCCATATTGAATTATGTGCTAAAATGCTGTATTTTCTGAACGCATGAACGAATTGTTACGAAACTCGGTATGGGTCATCAGTATGATGCCCTGAAGGAGCCTGAGAAGTTTCGAAACAGCGCCACCTAGTGGTGAACCTTTTTTTTCTAATGCTTATAACTTTGGGTGTGGTCGACTTATTTTCACGAGAGTCATCTTTTTGAGCTCCTGAATCGTTGCCGAGTCCAACGATACCAAACATGCTGGGTTTCGTCTTACGGTTTGTGTAGCGTTGCGATATAGCGCGAAAAAAACATTTGGCTATATCTTCAAAACCGCTTGTCCGATCGAGACGAAACCACCGCCAGAAGTTTGGAAACATAGGTCGATAGGCTAAACGCTAATGCCCAAATGCGAAAATATTGATAGTAAGGGGTCGTAAAATTCAAACAAAGTCATGTGTCAGTCATTTTTTACGTGTTTTTTCATATAAATGTCTATAACTCTGAAGTGAATTGAGATATTTTCACCAAAATTGACACACATACGTATGGGCTCACTCTGAGGACACATAAAAAAAATTGTGGGACTGAGCCTCTTGGTGGCGCTATAATAGAACAAAACATGAAATTCCCATTGACTTCAATAGAGTTTTGTGAAATAAAATGCTATACTAAACAAATGCATTGATGTAATATTAAGAAACTCAGAATGTGCCAACAACACCATCCCTGAAGGTACTAAAAATATTTCGAAACAGCGCCACCTTGTGGTCAAAAGTTATAACAAAATTTCCAAAAAGGCTAATAACTTTTGAATAAATCTGCCTGTTGAAATGCCACTGGTCTTAATAGATTCCTTCGGTCAAGCTGAGAACATAGATACCAGGTTTTCCTTATTTGGCCGAACTTCCTGTCCACCATCTTGATTTTCATTCAAAAGCTACTTTTTCGAACTCCTCCTAGACCGTTTGTCCGATTTTCACCAAAATCGAATCGTATCATCTTCAGACCGTCCCGACCAAAAGTTATGGATTTCGTGTCGATAGACAAAACCGTTTTCGTATACCGCAGCAGCAAATTTGAGGCATGCTGCCAAAATGACTATTAAGGCTTTATATCTGCAATGTCTCGACATATTGACAACTAACTTTGTATGTGTCATTGTCACTTCACTCTGACCACATCACATCGAGTTCATAACTGCGCCACCTATTGGTCGAAAGTGATAAACCATTAAATCATCTCATAAGTTACTGTATGCATGATTTTTCGACCATTTGCCGAAATTCCTCTTAAAATGTCTTTAAATTGCTCATTTTTTCAGTTGGTCTGACACTTTCAGCCACGTTGGCATGTCTTATCGTCTTCTACTGCTTGGCCCCGTTTAATGGCTGCTTGTTATTATTCTTTTTCTTCCGACTGGGCGTCTATGGCAGCCCATAGAACCGATTGCGGGAAAGTTGTTTTGGTTTGACATTCTGATAGAGGACAGTCCCAACATTAAATACACCAATTTTGGTGTCTCTAAGTCATTCCCTCTAGCGCCACCACCTGTCCAAATTTTCACTTTTATTATGCTAATAACTTTTGAACCGTAAGGCCTATCATCAAAATTCTTTTTTCCCCTTGTTCCTGAGCTCATGCCGATTCGATTGCACCCTATGACGTCATTTTCCGTCATAATAATTTGGCCGCCATCTTGAATTTTCAGAAAAAGCTACTTTTTCGAACTCCTCCTAGGCCGATGCTCCGATTTTCACCAAAATTGCACCAGATCATCTTCAGACAGTGGGGACAAAAAGTTATGGAATTCAAGTTGATTCGCTTAAAAGTTTTTGAATGACGTGCAAAATAATTTTACGTAGAGCTTGCGAAAACAAACTTAAGGCTGTATCTCCGCAACGCTTTATCGTATTCAGACCAAACTTGGTACAAGTCATCACAAGCATGACCTGAGGCAACATGCAGCGTTTCGGCGCAGCGCCACCTACTGGTCCGGAGATATGAAAAATGGTTATTTTTGCTCATAACTCCTGAACGGTTTGTTCAAAAATCATAAAAGTGGCCTCGTTAGATTCAGGGCGTCATACCGAGTCGACTGATATCCAATTTTCCCAGATCGGCCATTTTGTCTGTCGGCCATTTTGAATTATGTGCTAAAATGCTGTATTTTCTGAACGCATGAACGAATTGTTACGAAACTCGGTATGGGTCATCAGTACGATGCCCTGAAAGAGCCTGAGAAGTTTCGAAACAGCGCCACCTAGTGGTGAACTTTTTTTTTCAAATGCTTATAACTTTGGGTGTGGTCGACTTATTTTCACGAGAGTCATCTTTTTGAGCTCCTGAATCGTTGCCGAGTCCAACGATACCAAACATGCTGGGTTTCGTCTTACGGTTTGTGTAGCGTTGCGATTTAGCGCGAAAAAAACATTTGGCTATATCTTCGAAACCGCTTGTCCGATCGAGACGAAACCACCGCCAGAAGTTTGGAAACATAGGTCGATAGGCTAAACGCTAATGCCCAAATGCGAAAATATTGATAGTAAGGGGTAGTAAAATTCAAACAAAGTCACGTGTCAGTCATTTTTTACGTGTTTTTTCATATAAGTGTCTATAACTCTGAAGTGAATTGAGATATTTTCACCAAAATTGACACACATACGTATGGGCTCACTCTGAGGACACATAAAAAAAATTGTGGGACTGAGCCTCTTGGTGGCGCTATAATAGAACAAAACATGAAATTCCCATTGACTTCAATAGAGTTTTGTGAAATAAAATGCTATACTAAACAAATGCATTGATGTAATATTAAGAAACTCAGAATGTGCCAACAACACCATCCCTGAAGGTACTAAAAATATTTCGAAACAGCGCCACCTTGTGGTCAAAAGTTATAATAAAATTTCCAAAAAGGCTAATAACTTTTGAATAAATCTGCCTGTTGAAATGCCACTGGTCTTAATAGATTCCTTGGGTCAAGCTGAGAACATAGATACCAGGTTTTCCTTATTTGGCCGAACTTCCTGTCCGCCATCTTGATTTTCAGTCAAAACCTACTTTTTCGAACTCCTCCTAGACCGTTTTTCCGATTTTCACCAAAATCGAATCGTATCATCTTCAGACCGTCCCGACCAAAAGTTATGGATTTCGTGTCGATAGACAAAACCGTTTTCGTATACCGCAGCAGCAAAGTTGAGGCATGCTGCCAAAATGACTATTAAGGCTTTATATCTGCAATGTCTCGACATATTGACAACTAACTTTGTATGTGTCATTGTCACTTCACTCTGACCACATCACATCGAGTTCATAACTGCGCCACCTATTGGTCGAAAGTGATAAACCATTAAATCATCTCATAAGTTACTGTATGCATGATTTTTCGACCATTTGCCGAAATTCCTCTTAAAATGTCTTTAAATTGCTCATTTTTTCAGTTGGTCTGACACTTTCAGCCATGTTGGCATGTCTTATCGTCTTCTACTGCTTGGCCCCGTTTAATGGCTGCTTGCAGCTATATTTAGGGGCCAAGCACCGAAGGTGCGGGCACCTATTGTATCTGTTCCCGTTCTTATTATTATTCTTTTTCTTCTTCCGACTTGGTGTCTATGGCAGCCCATAGAACCGATTGCGGGAAAGTTGTTTTGGTTTGACATTCTGATAGAGGACAGTCCCAACATTAAGTACACCAATTTTGGTGTCTCTAAGTCATTCCCTCTAGCGCCACCACCTGTCCAAAGTTTCACTTTTATTATGCTAATAACTTTTGAACCGTAAGGCCTATCATCAAAATTCTTTTTTCCCCTTGTTCCTGAGCTCATGCCGATTCGATTGCACCCTATGACGTCATTTTCCGTCATAATAATTTGGCCGCCATCTTGAATTTTCAGAAAAACCTACTTTTTCGAACTCCTCCTAGGCCGATGCTCCGATTTTCACCAAAATTGCACCAGATCATCTTCAGACAGTGGGGACAAAAAGTTATGGAATTCAAGTTGATTCGCTTAAAAGTTTTTGAATGACGTGCAAAATAATTTTACGTAGAGCTTGCGAAAACAAACTTAAGGCTGTATCTCCGCAACGCTTTATCGTATTCAGACCAAACTTGGTACAAGTCATCACAAGCATGACCTGAGGCAACATGCAGCGTTTCGGCGCAGCGCCACCTACTGGTCCGGAGATATGAAAAATTGATATTTTGGCTTATAACTTCTGAACAGTTTGTCCAAAAATAATAAAATTGGTCTTGTTAGATTCAGGGCGGCATGCCGAGTCGACTGATATCCAATTTTCCCATATCGGCCATTTTGTCTGTCGGCCATTTTGAATTATGTGCTAAAATGCTGTATTTTCTGAACGCATGAACGAATTGTTACGAAACTCGGTATGGGTCATCAGTACGATGCCCTGAAAGAGCCTGAGAAGTTTCGAAACAGCGCCACCTAGTGGTGAATTTTTTTTTTCAAATGCTTATAACTTTGGGTGTGGTCGACTTATTTTCACGAGAGTCATCTTTTTGAGTTCCTGAATCGTTGCCGAGTCCAACGATACCAAACATGCTGGGTTTCGTCTTACGGTTTGTGTAGCGTTGCGATTTAGCGCTTAAAAAACATTTGGCTATATCTTCGAAACCGCTTGTCCGATCGAGACGAAACCACCGTCAGAAGTTTGGAAACATAGGTCGATAGGCTATACGCTAATGCCCAAATGCGAAAATATTGATAGTAAGGGGTAGTAAAATTCAAACAAAGTCACGTGTCAGTCATTTTTTACGTGTTTTTTCATATAAATGTCTATAACTCTGAAGCGAATTGAGATATTTTTACCAAAATTGTCACACACATGTAAGGGCTCACTCTGAGGACACATAAAAAAAATTGTGGGACTGAGCCTCTTGGTGGCGCTATAATAGAACAAAACGTGAAATTCCCATTGACTTCAATACAGTTTTGTGAAATAAAATGCTATACTAAACAAATGCATTGGTGTAATATTACAAAACTCAGAATGTGCCAACAGCACCATCCCCTGAAGGTAATCAAAATATTTTGAAACAGCGCCACCTAGTGGTCAAAAGTTATAACAAAATTTCCAAAAAGGCTAATAACATTTGAATAAATCTGCCTGTTTAAATGCCACTGGCCTTTATAGATTCCTTGGGTCACTACGAGAACATAGATACCAATTTTGCCGTATTTGGCTGAACTTCCTGTCCGCCATCTTGATTTTCATTCAATACCTACTTTTTCGAACTCCTCCTAGACCGTTTGTCCGATTTTCACCAAAATCGAATCGTATCATCTCCAGACCGTGCCGACCAAAAGTTATGGATTTCGTGTGGATAGACAAAACCGTTTTCGTATACCACAGCAGCAAAGTTGAGGCATGATGAAAAAAATGACTATTCTGGCGTTATATCTGCAATGCCTCAACATATTGACACCAAACTTTGTATGTGTCGTTGTCACTTCACTCTGACCACATCACATCGAGTTCGTAACTGCGCCACCTATTGGTCAAAAGTGATAAACCATTAGATCATCTTATAAGTTACTGCATGTATGATTTTTTCAACCATTTGCCGAAAATCCTCTTAAAATGTCTTTAATTGCTCATTGTTGCAGTTGGTCTGACTCTCCCAGCCATGTTGGCATGTCTTATCGTCTTCAACTGCTTGGCCCCGATAATGGCTGCTTGCAGCTATATTTAGGGGCCAAGCACCGAAGGTGCGGGCACCTATTGTATCTGTTCCCGTTCTTATTATTATTATTATTCTTTTTCTTCTTCTTCCGACTTAGCGTCTATGGCAGCCCATAGAACCGATTGCGGGAAAGTTGTTTTGGTTTGACATTCTGATAGAGGACAGTCCCAACATTAAATACACCAATTTTGGTGTTTCTAAGTCATTCCCTCTAGCGCCACCACCTGTCCAAAGTTTCACTCACATTTATGCGAATAACTTTTGAACCGTAAGGCCTATCAACAAAATTCTTTTTTCCTCTGATTCCTGAGCTCATGACGATTCGATTGCACCCTATGACGTCATTTTCCGTCATGCAAATTTTTCCGCCATTTTGAATTTTCAGAAAAACCTACTTTTTCGAACTCCTCCTAGGGCGATGCTCCGATTTTCACCAAAATTGCACCAGATCATCTTCAGACAGTGGGGACAAAAAGTTATGGAATTCAAGTTGATTCGCTTAAAAGTTTTTGAATAACGTGCAAAATAATTTTACGTAGCGCTTGCGAAAACAAACTTAAGGCTGTATCTCCGCAACGCTTTATCGTATTCAGACCAAACTTGGTACATGTCATCACAAGCATGACCTGAGGCTACCTGCAGCGTTTCGGCGCAGCGCCACCTACTGGTCCGGAGATATGAAAAATGGCTATTTTTGCTCATAACTCCTGAACGGTTTGTCCAAAAATCATAAAAGTGGCCTCGTTAGATTCAGGGCGTCATGCCGAGTCGACTGATATCCAATTATCCCATATCGGCCATTTTGTCTGTCGGCCATATTGAATTATGTGCTAAAATGCTGTATTTTCTGAACGCATGAACGAATTGTTACGAAACTCGGTATGGGTCATCAGTATGATGCCCTGAAGGAGCCTGAGAAGTTTCGAAACAGCGCCACCTAGTGGTGAACCTTTTTTTTTCTAATGCTTATAACTTTGGGTGTGGTCGACTTATTTTCACGAGAGTCATCTTTTTGAGCTCCTGAATCGTTGCCGAGTCCAACGATACCAAACATGCTGGGTTTCGTCTTACGGTTTGTGTAGCGTTGCGATATAGCGCGAAAAAAACATTTGGCTATATCTTCAAAACCGCTTGTCCGATCGAGACGAAACCACCGCCAGAAGTTTGGAAACATAGGTCGATAGGCTAAACGCTAATGCCCAAATGCGAAAATATTGATAGTAAGGGGTCGTAAAATTCAAACAAAGTCATGTGTCAGTCATTTTTTACGTGTTTTTTCATATAAATGTCTATAACTCTGAAGTGAATTGAGATATTTTCACCAAAATTGACACACATACGTATGGGCTCACTCTGAGGACACATAAAAAAAATTGTGGGACTGAGCCTCTTGGTGGCGCTATAATAGAACAAAACATGAAATTCCCATTGACTTCAATAGAGTTTTGTGAAATAAAATGCTATACTAAACAAATGCATTGATGTAATATTAAGAAACTCAGAATGTGCCAACAACACCATCCCCTGAAGGTACTAAAAATATTTCGAAACAGCGCCACCTTGTGGTCAAAAGTTATAACAAAATTTCCAAAAAGGCTAATAACTTTTGAATAAATCTGCCTGTTGAAATGCCACTGGTCTTAATAGATTCCTTCGGTCAAGCTGAGAACATAGATACCAGGTTTTCCTTATTTGGCCGAACTTCCTGTCCACCATCTTGATTTTCATTCAAAAGCTACTTTTTCGAACTCCTCCTAGACCGTTTGTCCGATTTTCACCAAAATCGAATCGTATCATCTTCAGACCGTCCCGACCAAAAGTTATGGATTTCGTGTCGATAGACAAAACCGTTTTCGTATACCGCAGCAGCAAATTTGAGGCATGCTGCCAAAATGACTATTAAGGCTTTATATCTGCAATGTCTCGACATATTGACAACTAACTTTGTATGTGTCATTGTCACTTCACTCTGACCACATCACATCGAGTTCATAACTGCGCCACCTATTGGTCGAAAGTGATAAACCATTAAATCATCTCATAAGTTACTGTATGCATGATTTTTCGACCATTTGCCGAAATTCCTCTTAAAATGTCTTTAAATTGCTCATTTTTTCAGTTGGTCTGACACTTTCAGCCACGTTGGCATGTCTTATCGTCTTCTACTGCTTGGCCCCGTTTAATGGCTGCTTGTTATTATTCTTTTTCTTCCGACTGGGCGTCTATGGCAGCCCATAGAACCGATTGCGGGAAAGTTGTTTTGGTTTGACATTCTGATAGAGGACAGTCCCAACATTAAATACACCAATTTTGGTGTCTCTAAGTCATTCCCTCTAGCGCCACCACCTGTCCAAATTTTCACTTTTATTATGCTAATAACTTTTGAACCGTAAGGCCTATCATCAAAATTCTTTTTTCCCCTTGTTCCTGAGCTCATGCCGATTCGATTGCACCCTATGACGTCATTTTCCGTCATAATAATTTGGCCGCCATCTTGAATTTTCAGAAAAAGCTACTTTTTCGAACTCCTCCTAGGCCGATGCTCCGATTTTCACCAAAATTGCACCAGATCATCTTCAGACAGTGGGGACAAAAAGTTATGGAATTCAAGTTGATTCGCTTAAAAGTTTTTGAATGACGTGCAAAATAATTTTACGTAGAGCTTGCGAAAACAAACTTAAGGCTGTATCTCCGCAACGCTTTATCGTATTCAGACCAAACTTGGTACAAGTCATCACAAGCATGACCTGAGGCAACATGCAGCGTTTCGGCGCAGCGCCACCTACTGGTCCGGAGATATGAAAAATGGTTATTTTTGCTCATAACTCCTGAACGGTTTGTTCAAAAATCATAAAAGTGGCCTCGTTAGATTCAGGGCGTCATACCGAGTCGACTGATATCCAATTTTCCCAGATCGGCCATTTTGTCTGTCGGCCATTTTGAATTATGTGCTAAAATGCTGTATTTTCTGAACGCATGAACGAATTGTTACGAAACTCGGTATGGGTCATCAGTACGATGCCCTGAAAGAGCCTGAGAAGTTTCGAAACAGCGCCACCTAGTGGTGAACTTTTTTTTTCAAATGCTTATAACTTTGGGTGTGGTCGACTTATTTTCACGAGAGTCATCTTTTTGAGCTCCTGAATCGTTGCCGAGTCCAACGATACCAAACATGCTGGGTTTCGTCTTACGGTTTGTGTAGCGTTGCGATTTAGCGCGAAAAAAACATTTGGCTATATCTTCGAAACCGCTTGTCCGATCGAGACGAAACCACCGCCAGAAGTTTGGAAACATAGGTCGATAGGCTAAACGCTAATGCCCAAATGCGAAAATATTGATAGTAAGGGGTAGTAAAATTCAAACAAAGTCACGTGTCAGTCATTTTTTACGTGTTTTTTCATATAAGTGTCTATAACTCTGAAGTGAATTGAGATATTTTCACCAAAATTGACACACATACGTATGGGCTCACTCTGAGGACACATAAAAAAAATTGTGGGACTGAGCCTCTTGGTGGCGCTATAATAGAACAAAACATGAAATTCCCATTGACTTCAATAGAGTTTTGTGAAATAAAATGCTATACTAAACAAATGCATTGATGTAATATTAAGAAACTCAGAATGTGCCAACAACACCATCCCCTGAAGGTACTAAAAATATTTCGAAACAGCGCCACCTTGTGGTCAAAAGTTATAATAAAATTTCCAAAAAGGCTAATAACTTTTGAATAAATCTGCCTGTTGAAATGCCACTGGTCTTAATAGATTCCTTGGGTCAAGCTGAGAACATAGATACCAGGTTTTCCTTATTTGGCCGAACTTCCTGTCCGCCATCTTGATTTTCAGTCAAAACCTACTTTTTCGAACTCCTCCTAGACCGTTTTTCCGATTTTCACCAAAATCGAATCGTATCATCTTCAGACCGTCCCGACCAAAAGTTATGGATTTCGTGTCGATAGACAAAACCGTTTTCGTATACCGCAGCAGCAAAGTTGAGGCATGCTGCCAAAATGACTATTAAGGCTTTATATCTGCAATGTCTCGACATATTGACAACTAACTTTGTATGTGTCATTGTCACCTCACTCTGACCACATCACATCAATTTGGTAACTGCGCCACCTATTTGTCAAAAGTGATAAACCATTAAATCATCTTAAAAGTTACTGTATATGTGATTTTTTTTAGCCATTTATCCAAGTTCTCTTAAAATGTCTTTAATTGCTCCTTGCTGCAGTTGGTCTGCCACTCCCACCCATGATGGCATCTGTTGCCGCTTCTTGCGCTTGGCCCCGGTAATGGCTGCTTGCAGCTATATTTAGGGGCCAAGCACCGAAGGTGCGGTGGCACCTATTGTATCTGTTCCGGTTCTTATTATTCTTCCGTTTCTTCTTCTTCTTCTTCTTCTTCTTCGACTGGGTGTCTATGGCAGCCCATAGAACCGTTTGCGGGAAAGTTATGAAATTTGGTACACTGATAGAGGACAGTCTGAAAAGTCAACAGAGCAAATTTGGAGTCTCCAACTCAATCCCTCTAGCGCCACCACCTGTCCAAAGTTTCACTTTTATTATGCTAATAACTTTTGAACCGTAAGGCCTATCATCAAAATTCCTTTTTCCCCTTGTTTCTGAGCTAATGCCGATTCGATTGCACCCTATGACGTCATTTTCCGTCACGATATTTTGTCCGCCATTTGTAATTATCTGAAAAAGCTACTTTTTCGAACTCCTCCTAGGCCGTTGTTCTGATTCTCACCAAAATTGAACCAGATCATCTCCAGACCATGCTGACAAAAAGTTATGGATTTCATAAAAACGCTGCAAGTCGTTCTCGAATACCACGCAAATAAATTTTACATAGAGCTTGCGAAAACACACATAAGGCTGTATCTCCGCGACGCTTTTTCAGATTCAGACCAAACTTGGTCCATGTCATCACAAGCATGACCTGAGGCTACATGCTGCGTTTCGGCGCAGCGCCACCTACTGGTCCAGAGATACGAAAAAGTGCTATTTTCCCCCATAACTACTGTACTCTTTGTCCAAAAATCATAAAAGTGGTCTCGTTAGATTCAGGGCGTCATGCCGAGTCGTCTTGTATCCAATTTTCCTAGATCGGCCATTTTGTCTGTCGGCCATTTTGAATTATGTGCTAAAATGCTGTATTTTCTGAACGCATGAACGAATTGTTACGAAACTCGGTATGGGTCATCAGTACGATGCCCTGAAAGAGCCTGAGAATTTTCGAAACAGCGCCACCTAGTGGTGAATTTTTTTTTTCAAATGCTTATAACTTTGGGTGTGGTTGACTTATTTTCACGAGAGTCATCTTTTTGAGTTCCTGAATCGTTGCCGAGTCCAACGATGCCAAACATGCTGGGTTTCGTCTTACGGTTTGTGTAGCGTTGCGATTTAGCGCGAAAAAAACATTTGGCTATATCTTCGAAACCGCTTGTCCGATCGAGACGAAACCACCGTCAGAAGTTTGGAAACATAGGTCGATAGGCTATACGCTAATGCCCAAATGCGAAAATATTGATAGTAAGGGGTAGTAAAATCCAATCAAAGTCACGTGTCAGTCATTTTTTATGTGTTTATACACATAAATGTATATAACTCCAAAACTAAATGAGATATTTTCACCAAATTTTACACACACTTGTATGGGCTCACTATGAGGTCACATAAAAAAAATGGTGGGATTGAGCCTATTGGTGGCGCTATAATAGAACGTAACATGCTATTCTTAACGAATGCATTGGTGCAACATTACAAAACTCAGCATGTGCCATCAGCACCATGCCCTGAAGGTACTCAACACATTTCGAGACAGCGCCACCTTTTGGTCAAAAGTTATAACATAATTTCTAAAAACTTTTGAATAAATCTGCATATTTTAATGCCACTGGTCTTAAGGTTTGTCATTGTCACTCGATTTAGTAACTACGCCACCTATTGGTCGAAAGTGATAATTCATTAAATCATATTTTTAGTTAATTAGTGTGATTTTTAAAGCCATTTTGCCTAAATTCATCTGACAATGTCTTAAATTGCTCCTTACTGCAGTTGGTCTGACACATGTTGCCATGTCTTGTCGTCGTCTTTGCGCTTGGCCCCGGTTATTGCTGCTTGCAGCTATATTTAGGGGCCAAGCACCGAAGGTGCGGGCACCTATTGTATCTGTTCCCGTTCTTATTATTAGGGGCCAAGCACCGAAGGTGCGGTGGCACCTATTGTATCTGTTCCGGTTCTTATTATTCTTCCGTTTCTTCCGACTGGGCGTCTATGGCAGCCCATAGAACCGTTTGCGGGAAAGTTATGAAATTTGGTACACTGATAGAGGACAGTCTGAAAAGTCACCAGAGCAAATTTGGAGTCTCCAACTCAATCCCTCTAGCGCCACCAACTGTCCAAAGATTTACTCATGTTTATGCTTATAACTTTTGAACCATAATGGCTAGAATCACAAATCCTTTGTCCTCTTATTCCTTGGCTCATGCCGATTCGATTGCACCCTATGACGTCATTTTCCGTCACGACAATTTGTCCGCCATTTGTAATTATCCGAAAAAGCTACTTTTTCGAACTCCTCCTAGGCCGTTGTTCCGATTCTCACCAAAATTGAACCAGATCATCTCCAGACCGTGCTGACAAAAAGTTATGGAATTCATAAAAACGCTGCAAGTTGTTCTCGAATACCACGCAAATTAATTTTAAGTAGCGCTTGCGAAAACAGACATAAGGCTGTATCTCCGCAACGCTTTATCGTATTCAAACCAAACTTGGTACATGTCATTACAAGCATGACCTGAGGCTACATGCTGCGTTTCGGCGCAGCGCCACCTACTGGTCCAGAGATACGAAAAATTGCTATTTTTGCTCATAACTACTGAACAGTTTGTCCAAAAATAATAAAGTTGGTCTTGTTAGATTCAGGGCGTCATGCCGAGTCGACAGATATCCAATTTTCCCAGATCGGCCATTTTGGCTGTCGGCCATTTTGAATTATGTGCTAAAATGCTGTATTTTATGAACGCATGAACGAATTGTTACGAAACTCGGTATGGGTCATCAGTACGATACCCTGAAGGAGCCTGAGAAGTTTCGAAACAGCGCCACCTAGTGGCAAAATTGATTTTTCAAATGCTGATAACTCTGGTTGTGTTTGACGTATTTTCACGTGAGTCATCTCGTTGGGATCCTGAATCCTTGCCGAGTCCACAGATACCAAATATGCTTAGGTTTTGTTTACGGTTTGTGTAGCGTTGTGATTTAGCGCTTAAAAAACATTTGCCGATATCTTCGAAACCGTTTGACCAATCGAGACGAAACCACCGTCAGAAGTTTGGAAACATAGGTCGATAGCTATACGCCAATGCCCAAATGTCAAAATATTGATAGTAAGGGGTAGTAAAATCCAATCAAAGTCACGTGTCAGTCATTTTTTATGTGTTTATTCACATAAATGTATATAACTCCAAAACTAAATGAGATATTTTCACCAAATTTTACACACACATGTATGGGCTCACTTTGAGGTCACATAAAAAAAATGGTGGGATTGAGCCTCTTGGTGGCGCTATAATAGAACGTAACATGCTACTCTTAACGAATGCATTGGTGCAACATTACAAAACTCAGCATGTGCCATCAGCACCATGCCCTGAATGTACTCAAAACATTTCGAGACAGCGCCACCTTTTGGTCAAAAGTTATAACATAATTTCTAAAAAACTTTTGAATAAATCTGCGTATTTTAATGCCACTGGTCTTAAGGTTTGTCATTGTCACCAGACTCTGACCACATCACATCGTTTTTGTAACTACGCCACCTATTGGTCAAAAGTGATAATCCATTAAATCACATTTTTAGTTAATTAGTGTGATTTTTAAGCCATTTTGCCTAAATTAATCTTTAAATGTCTTAAATTGCTCCTTGCTGCAGTTGGTCTGACACATGTTGGCATGTCTTGTCGTCTTCTTTGCGCTTGGCCCCGGTTATTGCTGCTTGCAGCTATATTAGCAATTGTTATTGTCAGAATAACAATTTTCTTTTTCTTCCGCCAATGGAAGTCTATGGCAGCCCTAAGAACCGTACATAGGAAAATGATGAAATTTGGCACAATTGTAGTGATGGTAATGAAAAGTAATTGTAGCAATTTTTGAGTCTCTAGGACCAACTCTATAGCGCCACCACCAGTTCAAAAATTCAACATTGAAATGGTTATAACTTTTGAACCCTTTGATCTAGAGACATGAAACTTAGTACACCTGATTCCACTCATCAAGCTGATCACAACCAATACCTTATATTAATACTCTACCCATTACAGTAGTGGCCATTTTGAAATGTACAGTATTCAGTTTTTTTGCTACTCCTCCTTCAAATTTTGTCCAATTTTCTCCAAACATGCACTCAAATGATCTTTGGACTGAGCCGCATAAAAGTACTGTTCCCGATTTTTTTGTTTTAGGGGGGAAAAAAAAAGTTATGGTGTCGCAAACTTAATGAAGTCCACTCAAAATTGTCTAAGAGGCTGTATCTCGGCCAAAGTTTGATCAATCGAAACGAAAATTGGTACACTTCATCGGAAGCATGTTCTGAGGTTCCATGCCAAAGTTGGAAATAGCGCCACCTACGGGTCATGAGATATGACAAATTGCTATTTTGGCCAATAACTTTTGAACAGTTTGTCAGAAAATCATAATTGTGGTATCTATGGATTCCTTGCATCATCCCGAATCCGTGGATATCGATTTTTCCATAATGGGATGTACCTCGTGTCCGCCATTTTGAATTTTGTCATATCTTACAATATCTTTTAAACTATTTGAAATTTCTTCACCAAATTTGGTATGGATCATCATTAGCATGGCCCGAAAGTACCTGAGAAGTTTGATCACAGCGCCACCTAGTGTTCCAGAAATATCATTGTTTTTTGAAAAAATGCTTATAACTTTTGCTAACATTGCTTGAAATTTGATTTCTTTATGTCAATATATTCCTTGGCTTATGCCAATTTCAACAACATCTCATATGCTATTTTTCAACAATGTGACTGGCCGCCTTATTGGAGCGAATGTAAAACAGTTTTTTCGCTACTCCTCGTTCAAAATTTGTCCAAAATTGTCCAAAATTTGTTCAAATGATCTTCGGACCGAGCCGCACAGAAGTACTGTTCCCGATTGTTTTGCTATACTGGAAAAAAAAAGTTATGATGTTGCAAATTTAACAAGTTCAACCCAACATTGGTTCAGAGCCGGTAACTTGTGAACAGTTTGTCACAAAATCATAAAATTGGTGTCTTTCGATTCCTTGCTTCATGTCGAATGCAAGAATATCTATTTTGCCAGGATTGGATGTACTACGTCATAAGCTACATTAGCATTAAGCTAGCTTAGCATGCTAATCTGATTAACATGTCATGGAACTTTTTTTGTGAACTCATTCTCATACTGAACCCTCTCCTCTGCTGCTTTGAAGTTCACATCCTCTGAGTGGCGCAATCGGCTAAACCATGCATCTCAAATCCCGAACCATTCTGGTCGTGGGTTCGAGTCCCATGAGGAACAACTTTAAAATTGTGTATAAAGTTTTCAATTCCTTCCGGCTCTGCACTGCTGTTGGTGCTTAAATGCTCGCTGTGCTTCATTTACATGTATATTCAATTTGTGCTGTTTTTGTTCTTGCGGCTCTGCACTGCTATTGGTGCTTAAATGCTTGCTGTACCTGCAGTACTTGCTGTACTTGATGTGCTTGATGTACATTTACATGTACAATTAATTTCTTCAGGCTCCGCACTGCTCTTGGTGCTTAAATGCTTGCTGCTCTGCTGTACTTGCTGTACTTGATGTACTTGATGTGCTGGCTGTACCTGCAGTACTTGCTGTACTTGATGTGCTTGATGTATATTTACATGTACATTTAATTTCTGATGTTTTGTTCTTTAGGCTCCGCACTGCTCTTGGTGCTAAAATGCTTGCTGCACTGCTGTATTTGCTGTACTTGATGTGCTGGCTGTACCTGCAGTACTTGCTGTATTTGTAGCTAGAAGTACTTGGTCTGCTTGCGGTGCCTTGCAGGGCTTGGCCCCGTATTGCTGCTTGCAGCTATATTTAGGGGCCAAGCACCGAAGGTGCGGGCACCTATTGTATCTGTTCCCGTTCTTATTATTATTATTCTTTTTTCTTCCGACTGGGCGTCTATGGCAGCCCATAGAACCGATTGCGGGAAAGTTGTTTTGGTTTGACATTCTGATAGAGGACAGTCCCAACATTAAATACACCAATTTTGGTGTCTCTAAGTCATTCCCTCTAGCGCCACCACCTGTCCAAATTTTCACTTTTATTATGCTAATAACTTTTGAACCGTAAGGCCTATCATCAAAATTCTTTTTTCCCCTTGTTCCTGAGCTCATGCCGATTCGATTGCACCCTATGACGTCATTTTCCGTCATAATAATTTGGCCGCCATCTTGAATTTTCAGAAAAAGCTACTTTTTCGAACTCCTCCTAGGCCGATGCTCCGATTTTCACCAAAATTGCACCAGATCATCTTCAGACAGTGGGGACAAAAAGTTATGGAATTCAAGTTGATTCGCTTAAAAGTTTTTGAATGACGTGCAAAATAATTTTACGTAGAGCTTGCGAAAACAAACTTAAGGCTGTATCTCCGCAACGCTTTATCGTATTCAGACCAAACTTGGTACAAGTCATCACAAGCATGACCTGAGGCAACATGCAGCGTTTCGGCGCAGCGCCACCTACTGGTCCGGAGATATGAAAAATGGTTATTTTTGCTCATAACTCCTGAACGGTTTGTTCAAAAATCATAAAAGTGGCCTCGTTAGATTCAGGGCGTCATACCGAGTCGACTGATATCCAATTTTCCCAGATCGGCCATTTTGTCTGTCGGCCATTTTGAATTATGTGCTAAAATGCTGTATTTTCTGAACGCATGAACGAATTGTTACGAAACTCGGTATGGGTCATCAGTACGATGCCCTGAAAGAGCCTGAGAAGTTTCGAAACAGCGCCACCTAGTGGTGAACTTTTTTTTTTCAAATGCTTATAACTTTGGGTGTGGTCGACTTATTTTCACGAGAGTCATCTTTTTGAGCTCCTGAATCGTTGCCGAGTCCAACGATACCAAACATGCTGGGTTTCGTCTTACGGTTTGTGTAGCGTTGCGATTTAGCGCGAAAAAAACATTTGGCTATATCTTCGAAACCGCTTGTCCGATCGAGACGAAACCACCGCCAGAAGTTTGGAAACATAGGTCGATAGGCTATACGCTAATGCCCAAATGCGAAAATATTGATAGTAAGGGGTAGTAAAATTCAAACAAAGTCACGTGTCAGTCATTTTTTACGTGTTTTTTCATATAAATGTCTATAACTCTGAAGTGAATTGAGATATTTTCACCAAAATTGACACACATACGTATGGGCTCACTCTGAGGACACATAAAAAAAATTGTGGGACTGAGCCTCTTGGTGGCGCTATAATAGAACAAAACATGAAATTCCCATTGACTTCAATAGAGTTTTGTGAAATAAAATGCTATACTAAACAAATGCATTGATGTAATATTAAGAAACTCAGAATGTGCCAACAACACCATCCCTGAAGGTACTAAAAATATTTCGAAACAGCGCCACCTTGTGGTCAAAAGTTATAATAAAATTTCCAAAAAGGCTAATAACTTTTGAATAAATCTGCCTGTTGAAATGCCACTGGTCTTAATAGATTCCTTGGGTCAAGCTGAGAACATAGATACCAGGTTTTCCTTATTTGGCCGAACTTCCTGTCCGCCATCTTGATTTTCAGTCAAAACCTACTTTTTCGAACTCCTCCTAGACCGTTTGTCCGATTTTCACCAAAATAAAATCGTATCATCTCCAGACCGTGCCGACTAAAAGTTATAGATTTCGTGTCGATAGATGAAACCGTTTTCGTATACCGCAGCAGCAAATTTGAGGCATGCTGCCAAAATGACTATTAAGTGTTTAACATTGCAATGCCTTGACATTTTGACACCAAACTTTGTATGTGTCATTGTCACCTCACCCTGACCACATCACATCAATTTGCTAACTGCGCCACCTATTGGTCGAAAGTGATACTCCATTAAATCATATTTTTATTTAGAGTTTCTATGATTTTTCAGCCATTTCGCCTACAATTGTCTTTAAATGTCTTTAATTGCTCATTGTTGCAGTTGGTCTGACACTTTCAGCAATGTTGGCATGTCTTGTCGTCTTATGCTGCTTGGCCCCGATAATGGCTGCTTGCAGCTATATTTATTATTCTTTTTCTTCCGACTGGGCGTCTATGGCAGCCCATAGAACCGATTGCGGGAAAGTTGTTTTGGTTTGACATTCTGATAGAGGACAGTCCCAACATTAAATACACCAATTTTGGTGTCTCTAAGTCATTCCCTCTAGCGCCACCACCTGTCCAAATTTTCACTTTTATTATGCTAATAACTTTTGAACCGTAAGGCCTATCATCAAAATTCTTTTTTCCCCTTGTTCCTGAGCTCATGCCGATTCGATTGCACCCTATGACGTCATTTTCCGTCATAATAATTTGGCCGCCATCTTGAATTTTCAGAAAAAGCTACTTTTTCGAACTCCTCCTAGGCCGATGCTCCGATTTTCACCAAAATTGCACCAGATCATCTTCAGACAGTGGGGACAAAAAGTTATGGAATTCAAGTTGATTCGCTTAAAAGTTTTTGAATGACGTGCAAAATAATTTTACGTAGAGCTTGCGAAAACAAACTTAAGGCTGTATCTCCGCAACGCTTTATCGTATTCAGACCAAACTTGGTACAAGTCATCACAAGCATGACCTGAGGCAACATGCAGCGTTTCGGCGCAGCGCCACCTACTGGTCCGGAGATATGAAAAATGGTTATTTTTGCTCATAACTCCTGAACGGTTTGTTCAAAAATCATAAAAGTGGCCTCGTTAGATTCAGGGCGTCATACCGAGTCGACTGATATCCAATTTTCCCAGATCGGCCATTTTGTCTGTCGGCCATTTTGAATTATGTGCTAAAATGCTGTATTTTCTGAACGCATGAACGAATTGTTACGAAACTCGGTATGGGTCATCAGTACGATGCCCTGAAAGAGCCTGAGAAGTTTCGAAACAGCGCCACCTAGTGGTGAACTTTTTTTTTCAAATGCTTATAACTTTGGGTGTGGTCGACTTATTTTCACGAGAGTCATCTTTTTGAGCTCCTGAATCGTTGCCGAGTCCAACGATACCAAACATGCTGGGTTTCGTCTTACGGTTTGTGTAGCGTTGCGATTTAGCGCGAAAAAAACATTTGGCTATATCTTCGAAACCGCTTGTCCGATCGAGACGAAACACCGCCAGAAGTTTGGAAACATAGGTCGATAGGCTATACGCTAATGCCCAAATGCGAAAATATTGATAGTAAGGGGTAGTAAAATTCAAACAAAGTCACGTGTCAGTCATTTTTTACGTGTTTTTTCATATAAGTGTCTATAACTCTGAAGTGAATTGAGATATTTTCACCAAAATTGACACACATACGTATGGGCTCACTCTGAGGACACATAAAAAAAATTGTGGGACTGAGCCTCTTGGTGGCGCTATAATAGAACAAAACATGAAATTCCCATTGACTTCAATAGAGTTTTGTGAAATAAAATGCTATACTAAACAAATGCATTGATGTAATATTAAGAAACTCAGAATGTGCCAACAACACCATCCCCTGAAGGTACTAAAAATATTTCGAAACAGCGCCACCTTGTGGTCAAAAGTTATAATAAAATTTCCAAAAAGGCTAATAACTTTTGAATAAATCTGCCTGTTGAAATGCCACTGGTCTTAATAGATTCCTTGGGTCAAGCTGAGAACATAGATACCAGGTTTTCCTTATTTGGCCGAACTTCCTGTCCGCCATCTTGATTTTCAGTCAAAACCTACTTTTTCGAACTCCTCCTAGACCGTTTTTCCGATTTTCACCAAAATCGAATCGTATCATCTTCAGACCGTCCCGACCAAAAGTTATGGATTTCGTGTCGATAGACAAAACCGTTTTCGTATACCGCAGCAGCAAAGTTGAGGCATGCTGCCAAAATGACTATTAAGGCTTTATATCTGCAATGTCTCGACATATTGACAACTAACTTTGTATGTGTCATTGTCACTTCACTCTGACCACATCACATCGAGTTCATAACTGCGCCACCTATTGGTCGAAAGTGATAAACCATTAAATCATCTCATAAGTTACTGTATGCATGATTTTTCGACCATTTGCCGAAATTCCTCTTAAAATGTCTTTAAATTGCTCATTTTTTCAGTTGGTCTGACACTTTCAGCCATGTTGGCATGTCTTATCGTCTTCTACTGCTTGGCCCCGTTTAATGGCTGCTTGCAGCTATATTTAGGGGCCAAGCACCGAAGGTGCGAGGCACCTATTGTATCTGTTCCCGTTCTTATTATTATTCTTCTTCCGACTGGGTGTCTATGGCAGCCCATAGAACCGTTTGCGGGAAAGTTATGAAATTTGGTACACTGATAGAGGACAGTCTAAAAAGTCACCAGAGCAAATTTGGAGTCTCCAACTCAATCCCTCTAGCGCCACCAACTGTCCAAAGATTTACTCATGTTTATGCTTATAACTTTTGAACCATAATGGCTAGAATCACAAATCCTTTGTCCTCTTATTCCTTGGCTCATGCCGATTCGATTGCACCATATGACGTCATTTTCCGTCACGACAATTTGTCCGCCATTTGTAATTATCAGAAAAAGCTACTTTTTCGAACTCCTCCTAGGCCGTTGTTCCGATTCTCACCAAAATTGAACCAGATCATCTCCAGACCGTGCTGACAAAAAGTTATGGAATTCATAAAAACGCTGCAAGTTGTTCTCGAATACCACGCAAATTAATTTTAAGTAGCGCTTGCAAAAACAGACATAAGGCTGTATCTCCGCAACGCTTTATCGTATTCAAACCAAACTTGGTACATGTCATTACAAGCATGACCTGAGGCTACATGCTGCGTTTCGGCGCAGCGCCACCTACTGGTCCAGAGATACGAAAAATTGCTATTTTTGCTCATAACTACTGAACAGTTTGTCCAAAAATAATAAAGTTGGTCTTGTTAGATTCAGGGCGTCATGCCGAGTCGACAGATATCCAATTTTCCCAGATCGGCCATTTTGGCTGTCGGCCATTTTGAATTATGTGCTAAAATGCTGTATTTTATGAACGCATGAACGAATTGTTACGAAACTCGGTATGGGTCATCAGTACGATACCCTGAAGGAGCCTGAGAAGTTTCGAAACAGCGCCACCTAGTGGCAAAATTGATTTTTCAAATGCTGATAACTCTGGTTGTGTTTGACGTATTTTCACGGGAGTCATCTCGTTGGGATCCTGAATCCTTGCCGAGTCCACAGATACCAAATATGCTTAGGTTTTGTTTACGGTTTGTGTAGCGTTGTGATTTAGCGCTTAAAAAACATTTGCCGATATCTTCGAAACCGCTTGTCCGATCGAGACGAAACCACCGCCAGAAGTTTGGAAACATAGGTCGATAGGCTATACGCTAATGCCCAAATGCGAAAATATTGATAGTAAGGGGTAGTAAAATCCAATCAAAGTCATGTGTCAGTCATTTTTTATGTGTTTATTCACATAAATGTATATAACTCCAAAACTAAATGAGATATTTTCACCAAATTTTACACACACATGTATGGGCTCACTTTGAGGTCACATAAAAAAAATGGTGGGATTGAGCCTCTTGGTGGCGCTATAATAGAACAAAACATGAAATTCCCATTGAGTTCAATACAGTTTTGTGAAATAAAATGCTATACTAAACAAATGCATTGATGTAATATTAAGAAACTCAGAATGTGCCAACAACACCATCCCCTGAAGGTACTAAAAGTATTTTGAAACAGCGCCACCTTGTGGTCAAAAGTTATAACAAAATATCCAAAAAGGCTAATAACTTTTGAATAAATCTGCCTGTTGAAATGCCACTGATCTTAATAGATTCCTTGGGTCAATCTGAGAACATAGATACCAGGTTTTCCTTATTTGGCCGAACTTCCTGTCCGCCATCTTGATTTTCAGTCAAAACCTACTTTTTCGAACTCCTCCTAGACCGTTTGTCCGATTTTCACCAAAATCGAATCGTATCATCTACAGACCGTGCCGACTAAAAGTTATAGATTTCGTGTCGATAGATGAAACCGGTTTCGTATAGCGCAGCAGCAAAGTTGAGGCATTATGCTAAAAGCACTATTCAGGCTTTATCTCTGCAATGCCTTGACATATTGACACCAAACTTTATATGTGTCATTGTCACTTCACTCTGACCACATCACATCAGTTTTGTAACTGCGCCACCTATTGGTCGAAAGTGATAAACCATTAAATTATCTTAAAAGTTGCTGTTATATGATTTTTTAGCCATTTATCCAAAGTTCTCTTAAAATGTCTTTAATTGCTGCTTGCTGCAGTTGTTCTGCCACTCCCACCCATGATGGCATCTGTTGCCGCTTCTTGCGCTTGGCCCCGGTTATTGCTGCTTGCAGCTATATTATCAATTGTTTCTGTTCCGGTTCTTTTTTATTCTTCTTCCGACTGGGCGTCTATGGCAGCCCATAGAACCGATTGCGGGAAAGTTGTTTTGGTTTGACATTCTAATAGAGGACAGTCCCAACATTAAATACACCAATTTTGGTGTCTCTAACTCATTCCCTCTAGCGCCACCACCTGTCCAAATTTTCACTTTTATTATGCTAATAACTTTTGAACCGTAAGGCCTATCAACAAAATTCTTTTTTCCTCTGATTCCTGAGCTCATGGCGATTCGATTGCACCCTATGACGTCATTTTCCGTCATGCAAATTTTTCCGCCATCTTGAATTTTCAGAAAAACCTACTTTTTCGAACTCCTCCTAGGGCGATGCTCCGATTTTCACCAAAATTGCACCAGATCATCCTCAGACAGTGGGGACAAAAAGTTATGGAATTCAAGTTGATTCGCTTAAAAGTTTTTGAATAACGTGCAAAATAATTTTACGTAGCGCTTACGAAAACAAACTTATGGCTGTATCTCCGCAACGCTTTATCGTATTCAGACCAAACTTGGTACATGTCATCACAAGCATGACCTGAGGCTACCTGCAGCGTTTCGGCGCAGCGCCACCTACTGGTCCGGAGATATGAAAAATGGCTATTTTTGCTCATAACTCCTGAACGGTTTGTCCAAAAATCATAAATGTGGTCTCGTTAGATTCAGGGCGTCATGTTGAGTTGATTGATATCCAATTTTCCCATATCGGCCATTTTGTCTGTCGGCCATTTTGAATTATGTGCTAAAATGCTGTATTTTCTGAACACATGAACGAATTGTTACGAAACTCAGTATGGCTCATCAGTACGATGCCCTGAAGGAGCCTGGGAAGTTTCGAAACAGCGCCACCTTGTGGTCAAAAGTTATAACAAAATTTCCAAAAAGGCTAATAACTTTTGAATAAATCTCCCTGTTGAAATGCCACTGGTCTTAATAGATTCCTTCGGTCAAGCTGAGAACATAGATACCAGATTTTCCTAATTTGGCCGAACTTCCTGTCCACCATCTTGATTTTCAGTCAAAACCTACTTTTTCGAACTCCTCCTAGACCGTTTGTCCGATTTTCACCAAAATCGAATCGTATCATCTCCAGACTGTGCCGACTAAAAGTTATGGATTTCGTGTCAATAGACAAAACCGTTTTTGTGTAGCGCAGAAGCAAAGTTGGGGTAGGATGCCAAAAGGACTATTCAGTCTTTATCTCTGCAATGCCTTGACATTTTGACACCAAACTTTGCATGTGTCATTGTCACCTCACTCTGACCACATCACATCAATTTCGTAAGTGCGCCACCTATTTGTCGAAAGTGATAAACCATTAAATTATCTTAAGTTGCTGTATAGATGATTTTTTTGCCATTTATCCAAAGTTCTCCTAAAATGTCTTTAATTGCTCATTGCTGCAGTTGGTCTGCCACTCCCACCCATGATGGCATCTGTTGCCGCTTCTTGCGCTTGGCCCCGGTAATGGCTGCTTGCAGCTATATTTATTATTCTTTTTCTTCCGACTGGGCGTCTATGGCAGCCCATAGAACCGATTGCGGGAAAGTTGTTTTGGTTTGACATTCTGATAGAGGACAGTCCCAACATTAAATACACCAATTTTGGTGTCTCTAAGTCATTCCCTCTAGCGCCACCACCTGTCCAAAGTTTCACTTTTATTATGCTAATAACTTTTGAACCGTAAGGCCTATCATCAAAATTCTTTTTTCCCCTTGTTCCTGAGCTCATGCCGATTCGATTGCACCCTATGACGTCATTTTCCGTCATAATAATTTGGCCGCCATCTTGAATTTTCAGAAAAACCTACTTTTTCGAACTCCTCCTAGGCCGATGCTCCGATTTTCACCAAAATTGCACCAAATCATCTTCAGGCAGTGGGGACAAAAAGTTATGGAATTCAAGTTGATTCGTCAAATCGTTTTTGATAAACGTGCAAACTAATTTTACGTAGCGCTTGCGAAAACAAACTTAAGGCTGTATCTCCGCAACGCTTTATCGTATTCAGACCAAACTTGGTACAAGTCATCACAAGCATGACCTGAGGCAACATGCAGCGTTTCGGCGCAGCGCCACCTACTGGTCCGGAGATATGAAAAATGGCTATTTTTGCTCATAACTCCTGAACGGTTTGTCCAAAAATCATAAAAGTGGCCTCGTTAGATTCAGGGCGTCATACCGAGTCGACTGATATCCAATTTTTCCATATCGGCCATTTTGTCTGTCGGCCATTTTGAATTATGTGCTAAAATGCTGTATTTTCTGAACGCATGAACGAATTGTTACGAAACTCGGTATGGGTCATCAGTACGATGCCCTGAAGGAGCCTGAGAAGTTTCGAAACAGCGCCACCTAGTGGTGAACTTTTTTTTTCAAATGCTTATAACTTTGGGTGTGGTCGACTTATTTTCACAAGAGTCATCTTTTTGAGCTCCTGAATCGTTGCCGAGTCCAACGATACCAAACATGCTGGGTTTCGTCTTACGGTTTGTGTAGCGTTGCGATTTAGCGCGAAAAAAAACATTTGGCTATATCTTCGAAACCGCTTGTCCGATCGAGACGAAACCACCGCCAGAAGTTTGGAAACATAGGTCGATAGGCTATACGCTAATGCCCAAATGCGAAAATATTGATAGTAAGGGGTAGTAAAATTCAAACAAAGTCACGTGTCAGTCATTTTTTACGTGTTTTTTCATATAAATGTCTATAACTCTGGAGTGAATTGAGATATTTTCACCAAAATTGACACACATACGTATGGGCTCACTCTGAGGACACATAAAAAAAATTGTGGGACTGAGCCTCTTGGTGGCGCTATAATAGAACAAAACATGAAATTCCCATTGACTTCAATAGAGTTTTGTGAAATAAAATGCTATACTAAACAAATGAATTGATGTAATATTAAGAAACTCAGAATGTGCCAACAACACCATCCCCTGAAGGTACTAAAAATATTTCGAAACAGCGCCACCTTGTGGTCAAAAGTTATAATAAAATTTCCAAAAAGGCTAATAACTTTTGAATAAATCTGCCTGTTGAAATGCCACTGGTCTTAATTGATTCATTGGGTCAAGCTGAGAACATAGATACCAGGTTTTCCTTATTTGGCCGAACTTCCTGTCCGCCATCTTGATTTTCAGTCAAAACCTACTTTTTCGAACTCCTCCTAGACCGTTTTTCCGATTTTCACCAAAATCGAATCGTATCATCTCCAGACCGTGCCGACTAAAAGTTATAGATTTCGTGTCGATAGATGAAACCGTTTTCGTATACCGCAGCAGCAAATTTGAGGCATGCTGCCAAAATGACTATTAAGTGTTTAACATTGCAATGCCTTGACATTTTGACACCAAACTTTGTATGTGTCATTGTCACCTCACCCTGACCACATCACATCAATTTGCTAACTGCGCCACCTATTGGTCGAAAGTGATACTCCATTAAATCATATTTTTATTTAGAGTTTCTATGATTTTTCAGCCATTTCGCCTACAATTGTCTTTAAATGTCTTTAATTGCTCATTGTTGCAGTTGGTCTGACACTTTCAGCAATGTTGGCATGTCTTGTCGTCTTATGCTGCTTGGCCCCGATAATGGCTGCTTGTAGCAATTGTTTCTGTTCCGGTTCTTTTTTATTCTTCTTCCGACTGGGCGTCTATGGCAGCCCATAGAACCGTTTGCGGGAAAGTTGTTTTGATTTGACATTCTGATAGAGGACAGTCCCAACATCAAATGCACCAATTTTGGTGTCTCTAACTCATTCCCTCTAGCGCCACCACCTGTCCAAAGTTTCACTTTTATTATGCTAATAACTTTTGAACCGTAAGGCCTATCAACAAAATTCTTTTTTCCTCTGATTCCTGAGCTCATGACGATTCGATTGCACCCTATGACGTCATTTTCCGTCATGCAAATTTTTCCGCCATTTTGAATTTTCAGAAAAACCTACTTTTTCGAACTCCTCCTAGGCCGATGCTCCGATTTTCACCAAAATTGCACCAGATCATCTTTAAGCAGTGTGGACAAAAAGTTATGGAATTCAAGTATATTCGCTTAACAGTTTTTGAATACCGTGCAAAATAATTTTACGTAGCGCTTGCGAAAACAAACTTAAGGCTGTATCTTCGCAACGCTTTATCGTATTCAGACCAAACTTGGTACATATCATCACAAGCATGACCTGAGGCTACATGCTGCGTTTCGGCGCAGCGCCACCTACTGGTCCGGAGATATGAAACATGGCTATTTTTGCTTATAACTTCTGAACAATTTGTCCAAAAATCATAAAAGTGGTCTCGTTAGATTCAGGGCGTCATACCGGGTCGTCTGATATAAAATTTTACCAGATCAGCCATTTTGTCTGTCGGCCATTTTGAATTATGTGCTAAAATGCTGTATTTTCTGAACGCATGAACGAATTGTTACAAAACTCAGTATGGGTCATCAGTACGATGCCCGGAAGGAGCGTGAGAAGTTTCGAAACAGCGCCACCTAGTGGTCAAAAGTTATAACAAAATTTCCAAAAAGGCTAATAACTTTTGAATACATCTCCTTGTTGAAATGCCACTGTTCTTAATAGATTCCTTGGGTCAAGCTGAGAAATAGATACCTGATTTTCCTAATTTGGCGAACTTCCTGTCCGCCATCTTGATTTTCAGTCAAAACCTACTTTTTCGAACTCCTCCTAGACCGTTTGTCCGATTTTCACCAAAATCGAATCGTATCATCTCCAGACTGTGCCGACTAAAAGTTATGGATTTCGTGTCGATAGACAAAACCGTTTTCGTGTAGCGCAGCAGCAAATTTGATGTAGGATGCCAAAAGGACTATTCAGTCTTTAACTCTGCAATGCCTTGACATTTTGACACCAAACTTTGTATGTGTCATTGTCACCTCACTCTGACCACATCACATCAATTTCGTAAGTGCGCCACCTATTTGTCGAAAGTGATAAACCATTAAATTATCTTAAAAGTTAGTGTATATATGATTTTTCAGCCATTTATCCAAAGTTCTCTTAAAATGTCTTTAATTGCTCATTGCTGCAGTTGGTCTGCCACTCCCACCCATGATGGCATCTGTTGCCGCTTCTTGCGCTTGGCCCCGGTAATGGCTGCTTGCAGCTATATTTATTATTGTTGTTGTGTATGAATACATCAAATTGTCTTAACTGCGTCTGCATGCTTGCATAATACAGTAATACGTTTATCATAAAATAATTTATGAATGCTTTATTTGTAAGCAAAAATTATGCAAAAAATGTAGGCCTATATGTTTTATTTATAAACATATTACTGTATTGCTAAGTAAACTCATTTATAGTTTTAAACTCTAATAATAATAATAATTATTATTATTACATTTTAGGCTACAAGTGGGCATTTCAAGCTTTATATATGTATTTTTCTAATGTCTGTGAGGTATACGCTGTTTTTCAGTTAATTTATGAGACCCAGTTCACGGAGACCATGGAAGTTATTTTACAAAAGCACATCGTTTTCTTGTTATTGTGAGTTCACACAAATAAAAGTAGTTGCCAATGATGTATTATTCTTTTTTGTATGACCAGAAATTATGGAGTATTTTAAGTTTCCACTGTTGATAGGAAAATGCAAGTGATCTTGCCGGCGCCTCGTGTAAAGTGCTAATCATAGCACTTTATTATTATTGTCTAACCTGTATTATGACTGATATTTGACGAATTGCTTTGTTCCTTTTTTTTTTAAGTTTTGGACAAAAGCGTATTCTAAATATAGCCTAAAATGTAATAATAATAATTAGCATTATTATTAGAGTTTATAACAAAATGAGTTCACCAAGTAGGCTAATACAGTAATATGTTTGTCATAAAATAATTTAGCAATGCTTTATTTTTATAGGCTATAAACGCTTTTACAGTTTTGGATACACATCATATATGAATAATATATATTAATAAACCATGTATAAAAAATAAGATGAGTCCAAAATATTAGCAACAAGCGTTTAATTACACGTTAAGCATTTTCTTCCCATAGAAAACCGTTTAAAACGCTTAACGTGGCTTATTGTACTAAGACAGTGATATTAAAACACCAAACTCAGTACACATCATATTAATAAACCATACTATGTATAAAAAAATAAGATGAGTCCAAAATATTAACGCAACGCGTTTAATTACACGTTAAGCATTTTCTTCCCATAGAAAACCGTTATAAGAAAGCGCTTAACGTGGCTTACTGTAGGCCCACTAAAACAGTAATATTAAAATACCAAACTCAGTACACATCATATTAATAAACCATACCATACTGTTGTATCGTTCAAAATAATAACTCGAGAGAGTAGGCTACTCGACGTTGTACATGCTTTTTATTACCAACTTCCTAACAACACTTCGTGACAATTCTGTTCAACTAGGCAACTGGTACCTTAGTGACACCTACTGTTCATACATGTATTTCAATATACCACACATATGTATATAAAAAAAAAAAAAAAATGAGCCCAGAATATGAACGCAATGCGTTTAATTATTTTCTTACCATCCATTATATAAAATGCTGGCTGGACACCCATTGATAAATGTGTATAAGTAACAGAGTTAAAGCAATATTTTGGAATCATCTTATTTTTTTATACATAGTATGGTTTATTAATATGATGTGTAGGCCTACTGAGTTTGGTCTTTTAATATCACGTACTGTCTTAGTGCAGTAAGCCACGTTAAGCGTTTTCTTATAACGGTTTTCTATGGGAAGAAAATGCTTAACGTGTAATTAAACGCGTTGCGTTGATATTTTGGACTCATCTTATTTTTTTCATACATAGTATGGTTTATTAATATGATGTGAACCAAGTTTGGTCTTTTAATGTCACTCTCTTAGTGCAGTAAGCCACGTTAAGCGTTTTTCACATTAAGCGTTTTAAAATGCCCCTAAATAAACATAGGCTATTTTTCATATTATTTCACTTAAATAAAAATAAAAAACAGTTAGATGCATGCAATGGCCAGTTAAAACATATAATAGATCATTAGACACAGCACAAGTGTCATTATTGCCGCTAGATGAACCTAAAAAAGTAGGGCAACTGAAAAGGCCATGACAAATCATGACAAGGCTGACATCACACACTACGTACCAATCAGGTACCAATGCATTATCCCTCGTGAACAATTACAACAGGCTTGTTTGAGATGAGCAAAATCTGCGCAGAACCGATCACCGGTGATCAGCGCGTAATGCATGCCGGTTAGAAATGTGTCCGAGAGCGGTCCGCCTTGCTCTGATGTCATGCTGACGTGTGTCAAAAAGCTCTCGCGAGCGCAAGCCGCACGTGCCGGATTCTGCAGTCGCGCGCAGTTGCTCTCCACCGACTGCGCTGATCAAAAGCATGATGGGAAACGACTTGCTGACGACACAGCTTAATGCTCATTGGTTTAAACAACCGTGATGTATTGTTCTCTATTAAAATGTTTGATTTAAAAACTTGGATATCATGTTTTATGTGTATATGTTATGTGTGAATATTCCCAAACTCTCGGACAGTGCGATCTCTATGGGTTATGCAATGTCATTTTATTATATAAAAACACACACAGCCTATGTCTGTATTAAAGAACAAATGATTGATAAACACTCATTTGGAATGGAATTAAATAACAAGTACTTTGGGTGTCTTGTTCATTATATTTATTTTCATATAAAAGCAACAGAACTTAAATTACATCCAGTTTATTAGCAACACTGTGCACGAGCGTGAATCCCGTGAATCCCGCGATATCCGCCTTTGATCTCACAGGTGTCTGATGACTCAGATCCACTGCGAGAAGCGAAATCTGTCCGTCTTGCCTGCGCTTTTTTCACTCCTCCCCTCACTGCAGCCGCCTACTCTCGCCTACATTTCAGGCGAGGCGAGGCGCATCTCAAACAAGCCTAATGTCTGATGTTTGCATACGTGCTATGGCAAGCCATTTTAGCATTTAAAAGCTAAGTTTGACTATCCGGAATCAACATTGTAGATATCAACAACGCCTTTCTGACTAGTCGTAATTACATTTTGGATAGTCGGAATTGTCATTCAAGATATCTGTAACGTAATTGTGACTAGTCGAAATGACAGATAGAGATATCTGTAATTCAGTTTTGACTAGGCAAAACTGAATTACAGATATCTGCAATGACGTCATTGAAAACGTCATTCAACTCGTCACACATCTTAAATGACAATTGCAGATATCTGTAATTCAGTTTTGACTAGGCAGAATGAAAGTTAAAGATATCTCAAACGTCATTGTAACTAGTGCAAATTATTGTGCATGACGTGTAATTTCCCCTCCCCGCCAATCAATAATCAAAAAGTGGGTTCATTTCCTTATTTCTGAATGGAAGAAGAAAGAAGCTGCCATGGCGTTGGCTGTAATAGAAAAAACCACCAGAAAATGGCATGAAATTGAACGAGCCCTCGCACAGGGGTTTTGTGGAGAGAAAGAACGTCGTTCTATTGAAAACTGTGAAAGAAATCTCGGAAGAATTGAACATTTGCTGTCACCAGACACAAACAATGAACTCAAAAGCAGTTTGGCTGAACTGAAAACTCTAATAGACGCAAATTTCCATCCTGGGGAAGACCGACGTTTCTCTGTCAGGCGCATTAGTTCAGGTGAGTCTGTTTATCACTTCATGTATATCATGCATTAACGTTAAATGGGAAATCCGGCCATTTTTAACATATAGCCTATTATTGGTTTCCAGAGGCTCGATCACATAGACTGTATGGGTTCACCGGGAGCTGTAAGCAGTGTTAATTTCGTCAACGATATGTTTTTTTACAGACGAAAACGCATATTTGAATCGTAACGTGCTCGGCGGAACATGAGTTGGGGCTTGCATGTCTCATAAATCGTACCACAACACACACACCACACACACACACACACACCCACACACCACACACACACACACACACACACACCTGACTAGCGGACGTAATGAGTCTCTTGTCTGAATGGCAACACACACACACACGTCAAATGCCGTTTGGAGAGTATTCACTAAACCAGTCGTTATGTCTTTACAGACGTACATTTGTGAGAATTCGAGTACTCGTGCATTGGATCTGCACACTCGTCAAGTGACATGCGTAAACATGCGCGTACATTAATATTAGTCAAAAACAGATAAAGAAAGCATTCACTGCTCTTAATAGATTAATATCTAACGATAAGCATTTCAATGCATGTATGAGATTGGTTCTGATATACTATAAATTACAAAAATAACATCAATGCTGCTTAACCTTGTGTACCCTTTTTTTGAATATCATAAAATGCACATTTGAACTTAATGGTTGTATCAGAATGTTTGGATATAGACGTAAATTGTCTCGTTTAAAGAAGACATTGGCAATTTTGTAGAAGGAAATAAATGAGAAGTG
>JAZAVI010000589.1:0-17500 GCA_036326025.1 Chrosomus eos | reverse complement strand
AGATGAGTTGATGCATACATCTCTCGTCTCAGTGCGTGCACTAAATCACTGTCTTGCCGCGAACCTTTGTTAGATCTTATCTCAGCCCTGTTTATTCAATACGTGCCAAGAAGAGAAGTGACCAAACACCTCCACGTTTTCCCTATTTAAATAGTTACTAGAGTAATGTAACTCGACCTAGGACGGTGACACAAAATAAAACGTTGCGCTTTTCTAAGCGTGTAAATGGATAACTATATTTTATGGCAGAATACCATAGCAAGTGCTTGGGAGCACTTCGACTCGGCGCAGTAATATCATCTCTCGTAAAAAGTCTGCTCCCGTTGAAACAATAACAAAAACAACTTGTGTCTTATCAGTTGCAACAAAACAGTCACAGACACTATTTTAGTGTAACATTGCTGCAATCAGTAGTAATAAAAATGTTTACACCAGGGTGTGTCGGCTTCGAGCCAGCACCAACCACGGCTTTCTCACAGAGCTCCGGGTGATGCGTCTGTGCATGTGGTCATGTTTTCCGTGTAGCGGACTTTTGCAAAGCCAGACATCCCAAGTCTCCCGCATATTGATAGCATCTCCATGAGGCCAAATTAGTGCAAATCTCCCAGAATCTAGAGTGTGCATGCGAGACAGAACATACTGCACGCATAACACATAGCGCGCGCACGGCAGAGAGGAAGTTGCGTGAGGACCTTGCGTGTGTGCCTCATGATAGTCAACTCGGATAATGAATAGAGCGTGCGTTTTATAACGGCTTTTAAGATCGATACTTGGCAAGAGCGCATCGAGAATCGATCGCTGGAGTAAATATCGTGAGATAGCCATATCGATGTTTTGGCGCACCCCTACTTCACAATGTCACTTCAACTATGGCATTATCAGCATTTATTTTCCTGCCAACCAGGACAACAAAATGACCACTAATAATTGTACTTGTGAAGTCCATGGTATTATAACATGTACAATAAATAGTATACCTTCAATATCAATTAACCAGTCACGCCAAAAGCATATTGTCATGTTTTCTCTGTCTCTCCTGTTGCTGCCCTGCACAGAGAAGTCCACGTCAAATAACGTGCATAGGTCCTTCGCCTGTAGTGAAAGTGAAAAGTGAAAGTGACACGTGATGGCCAAGTATGGTAACCCATACTTGGAATTTGACCTCTGCATTTAACCCATCCAAGTAAGTGCACACACATTAGGAGCAGAGTAGTGAGTAGTGAACACACACACACTGCAAACGTGAATACACACACCCGGAGCAGTGGGCAGCCCTGAGTGGCGCCCGGGGAGCGATTGGGGGTTAGGTGCCTTGCTCAAGGACACCTCAGTCATATTCCTGCCGGTGCTGGAATCGAACCAGCAACCTTTGGGTCACCAGTCCAACTCTGTTACCATTAGGCCATGACTGCCCCAAATTCCTGTAGTGGAATCTCCTCACTGACAAACATGTTGTAGAACACTGCCGGATTCTTCCTCAGCTCCTCCAGTAAACCAAGGGTTTTTAACCCCTCTGTAAACCTATAAAAATATGTGACAATGTGTAAATCGTCCTGTGACAATGTGTGAATCGTCCTAGGCCAATGACGGTTCATTTTTTGGACCGATAAGACAGGCGAGGCACTTACTGGTCCAGGGCAGTTGCCAATCTTCCATTGATGAAGAAGTCTGCAGCTGACTGGACAAGGGAGTCCTTCTCCTCCAGACTAGATACATGTCTTAAGGCACCTATAATGCTGAGACTATCTGCTGCCTCTGCAACTGCACTGTTCGCCTCTTGGACTGTTGTTGCTTCCTGTATCTAAAAAGAGAGACAGACAAACTGAGTGAGTCCAAAATTGGCTTCTAAGGATACCTTCCCTATATAAATGAGATGTTTAAGCAATATAGCGCTCGTGTTCATGAGGATGTTGGTGGTTATTCTCACAGCTGTGGTTCGGCCACAGCCAACAGACTGAAGGCAGAGTGACACAGGTAGCCACAGCTGTGAGGATATCCACGAACATCCTCATGAACACCAGAGCTATATTGCTTTTATACAGCAGTTCCACTTGCATCTGAACACGTTTGAAGCGATGCATAAATGATAGAAAGTTAATAGAAAATAGGTCTCTCACACAGTACAGTAAATTTAATGTATAACACCTTTCTCCTGCTTACTTTTATTAACTGTTCCCTGAAACTATGGTCACCAACTTCATCCACCGTGGCCGGGGGTGTTGGTAACCCACAGATTTGATGGAAAAGCCTTTTGGAAAAGAAGTGTGGACCGACTCCTCCATGGACCACACACACAGCAATCATTTTTGCCACCCACGTGTAAAGTTTTGTCTGCAAAGCTAAAATTAAAGACATAACAGTAAAATATTGCTCTGCTGTAATGCTTCTTAAATGTAATACCTTAAAATACTTCATATTAGTGCTACTACAAATAACTTATTGCACCTTTCAAAACATGTAAAAAGGCGTTTCAGGACATCAAAAGACGAAGAAATGCACAATCATGGAAAAATACTAACCAAGAATTAACTAAATCAAGGCAAAATTAATAAACAAATAAAAGACGCTACAGACAACACAGGATGAAACCTGCTCAACACAAAACAAACAATAAACAAATCAGACAGGAGAAATAAGGGAGCAATCATTTTTAAATGGGTTTCCGTGTATACATTTCTAGAATTCTGCCAGTTGAATGAGGACAGTTTTAAGAATTCAGGCTTCCCTACCTTGAGTATCAAGAGACAACTGCCGGTCTTTCTCATGTCCCTCAAAGATATTTGACTGGTGGACAGCCCTCATCAACAGCCTTAGGTACTCTCTTGTCGGGCCGCCTTCGTCAATTGCCCCTTCACCATTGTCATCTTCATCCACAAACACAACATCCAATTTTGCTTCAGGGTTGAAGAACCTACGCTTGAACGCCCGCAGACTACACAGTAAAACATTATCCCTGCACACATTTATTTGGTTGCTTGTTGGACAGAAGCTTCCATCAACTCTGCTGACCATTTTTTTCAATATGGTCTGTAGATCAATCCTGCAACCAAAGAAGTTCATGCATTTTATTTTAACCACCTGATTAAATGTAATAGGATATAGAAAATAAATTTACATAAAGTCAAGTTAATGAGGAAAACATACTCATCCACAGGTCCTCCGAGGTGATGTGTTGACACAAGAGACTGATTTTGTGAAACTGTCTCATCTTGCTCATCAAGAATAATGATTGGTTCCTGGGCAGATGGAGGCAGTGATGGTTCATCATGAAGCAGCAGGATTTCTTGTGGTTGTGAGAACAGAGTGAGCGGTGGCTGGCTGGAGGGCTCAGACAGCAGTGAGCGGCTAGGCTCGACGCAGTGAGCGCTAGGCTCAGACAGCAGTGAGCGGCTGGAGGGCTCAGACAGCAGTGAGCGGCTGGAGGGCTCAGACAGCAGTGAGCGGCTGGAGGGCTCAGACAGCAGTGGCTGGAGAGCAGGGCACAGAGGAGACTTGGCTGGGTGGAGGACTCAGACAGCAGTGAGCGGGTGGAGGGCTCAGACAGCAGTGGCTGGAGAGAGGGCACAGAGAGACTTGGCTGGGTGGAGGACTCAGACAGCAGTGAGCAGGTGGAAGGCTCAGACAGCAGTGGCTGGAGAGAGGGCACAGAGGGACTTGGCTGGGTGGATGACTCAGACGGTGATGACTGACAATGAGATGTATGGAGTAGGGCATAAGCTCCATCATTTTGTTGATCCGAGAGAATTTCCTGAAGACAAACATGCACAATACATGAGCTTGCACAAACCAAAACGCATTCCGTTTTCATTTGAGACAGGAAATAAAAGTGCAACACATTTACCTGTACATCTTGATTTGAAAACCAAAGCACAATAGCACATATAGAGTTGAGGATGCTTTTATGCCATGATCCATTATTGACCCAGAGGAACTGCTCTCAACTGATCTGGATGATGTGGCTTCTTGCACCACAAAGATTTCACTGGCAATATCATCTTGTCCCACAAAGTCAAACAAGATCTAAAAAGATGTGAAAGTGTTACACCAGTCAAGTTTTACAACCCACTAAACCACAGAGAAGTGGTTCTCTCAAGAAGAACACACATCACCTGAATTGGCTCCGACAAGCTGAATTTCCTCATATTGATGTGTCCATTCGGATATTTAAATTTGATCAACACCCCATTTGAGGGTTTCTCACATGCAGACATTCGCTGACGTCTTGCTTCAATAGCCTGAAACGTGATTTCTCTCATTAAAAAAAAAACAACCTTCAGCTAGTTTATCAAACTAATATATTACAAACACAAACCTTTTGACGTCTTTCCTCACAGGCCTGATAGGCTAGTTTCTTCCTCTCCTATTAAAAGCATGTATGAATTTAAGAGAATGTAAATCATACATAAATAGAACTTGGAAGTATTACCTTCTCCTGATCTACCAACAAGCTGTTATCATACTCCTGGTCTTGCTGGGCACGTATTGCTCGCCATTCTTGAAGAGCCTAAAGCAAAGCATTAATAAAAAAATAAGCATTTCTCACAAAATCACCATCAAATAGTACACGCACCTAAAATGAATAAATACTTAAAGAATTGATTCTATACAGTGTCAAAATTGGTTACCTGATTTGGAACCACACTTTGAGCTTGGGTACTCTCAGCCACAGGCACGGTCTCATCTTGTACTGGCGCAATTGAGAGTGGTGGGAATGAATTAATGGATATGGCAGAGGATGTGGATGCCACCTGGTAGAACACAGAAAATCCAAATGACTTCCCCAGCAAGAGAACACACACACTCGTAGTGGAAACAAAATACATTAGAAAATATCCATAGGTAGAAAAATTACAAAAACTTATCCTAGGGAATGTTACTGCTCAAACACACACAGAATAAATAGATACATTTTAATACATATTAGAAAAAGACAATAAAACGGTTTAATTTTTTTTTTACCACTTATCACTACAAAAGTACATGGTGCACATAAAAATCGTTTGATGTACAATAATTTTGATATGGACCTGATCTGAAACCACTTGTGAGGTCTCCTCTACTGCTACAGCTGCGAGCGTTGGAAATGAATTCTGGGACATGGCAGAGGGTGGTGATGTTACCTGAGGGTAGAGAGGGTAACTTCAGTTATGGCATAGACATCACAGCGAACTCATTTATATGATATAAATCCATGTTGTGTATAATTCCATACCTGCAAGACAGTGGCTCGTGGCACGATGTAAAGTCTGCTTTTGCCAACAACTGCTTTTAGTTCCTTCACAGAACTAACTTGTAATTTCTGGATCTTGCGTCCTTTGCCTGTCCTTGCCAATTCAAAGCCTACCAAATTTAAACTGATGCGAGGGTAGCTTTGGCAAACAAAGTTGTTCAATTCAGATAAACTCCAGTTTAACCCAATCTTTGAGTTTGTGCGTCCGGCCTCTGTTGACTCATGCACCGGTTTTCCTAAAAATGGTAATGTAAACATCAGTATAATCAGTTCCTAGTGGCAAAGAAACACATCATTTGTGTTTCTACTAAGTTTACAGCTTTAAAACTAAACAAACCCCTCCTAAGAAAATTGTATATGACTGCTCATTCCATAGCTTTCTTTGCAAGACGGTTAGATAATAAGGTGTACAGTAAATAACACTGAATTCTTATGTGCTTCAATCTCACATTTACCTTATCCATGTTTAGCCAGTCCCTCAAGTTCTATTGTGGGGGGCAGAAAACCATTATCTGGCCCTGGGAGGAGGAAAAGTTTTGCTTGCCAAATAGGGTTTTCCATGCGGCCACCAGATCCTCCTGTAAACACAAATACCGGTGTCAGCAATTCTTGGCTAAAATGTTCCATATGTTTCCAGCACGACACAAATTGTATTCATTAGTATTGGCATATTTTGAATATAGATATTTTGATGTATTTGCAGTAGTTCTAGCTGCTATGCCCCTAGCGGACCCATTCAAAAAGACATTATAAAGGAACCATAAAACTAAACAAGTCAATCTTAAAAGTGCAGTTTGTCGTTAATATCATTTTAAACGAACGATTGACTCGAATACGTTCACAAATAAGACCGTAGAACGCATTTTAGGAACTGTTTTGCTTTAAGTTCGTATATTATTAAAAAGCTACCCCGAACTTCTGGTGATAGCACATTAAGTTAGCCATTCTGATGTTAAAAAAGAAAACTTACCCCGAACTCGATTAACCCGCCGGCGAAATAGTCGTCTTGTTGTGGAAAGTAACGATTCATCATTTCTCGCTGCCAGCTCCTGTCTTGCACGGGCTGCAGCATTAAAAAGACGATTGAAAACCCTTTCACCATCTGGCTGCTCCGACATGGTGCTAATCAGTGCTAATTACAAGTTAACAGTTAACAGGTGCTAGGCTATGTGATTTGATGATTTGAACAACAGCACGCTGGGCTCCCGCCTAAAGTGTGATGCGGGCCTAATTTGCATACAGATATCTGCAACGTCATTTCGCCTAGTCAAAACTCTAATTCAAGATATCTGTAATTACATTTTGACTAGGCAGAATTAGAGTTACAGATATCTCGAATTTTAGATATCTCTAATCAAAATTCATTTCAAGATATCTATAAATTGATAATAGATATCTACAATTAAATTATGACTATCCCTAACTCCAGTTTAAGATATCTACAACGTTATTTTGACTAGTCATAATTCAAGTTACAGATATCTACAACATAATTTCGCCTAGTCAAAACTTAATTTCAGATATCTGAAAAGGAACATGTAGATATCTTGAATTGAGGTTAATTAAAGATATCTTGAACTTGAGTTATGACTAGTCAGAATTAAATTGTAGATATCTCAAACTGGAATAGGGAATGTGGAGATGACGTCACGCCGTGTTGCATTATGGGTCCGCCGCCATATTTACAGGATTGCGCCCAATACCGCTGTATTTAAATGCATGTGTTGGAGGCTATGTTTGGATTTTCTGTCGAGATTTTAATAAACGTCGATATGGTTGTTCAGTTCAACTGCCATAGCAGGTCACACGATCGTTCAGGGAGGAAACTGAACAACGGAATACGTTTTTTCACCTTTCTTTCTCGGAAAACATAACAAGGGAAGCAGGTCGAGGAGCTGACGAGAAGACGCCGGATCGCCGCAATCATGAGGAAAAACTTACTTACTGTCCTCCACTGCATACTACGTTTGTTAAAAGTTGTACAAAGCAAGAGGTTGTGTATTGTATATTCATCGATGACTAACATTTAGGAGGAAAGTTGATGAATGATGATGTTGAATTTGCGGTTAATGTTAGCAGCTGATGATAAAGCCAGGACACAATGCATGAATCAAATTATATTTATTTTCAATTAACAATTTGCTTTGATGTTCTGTACATCTTTTTACATGCCTTTTTAAAAAAATGTTTGTGAATCATGATTTTATATATCTGCTTAATAAATACATTAAGTGACTTCTCTGTTTCTGTACTGATTGCAACCACAAAGACCATTTAAGTACACATAACAATGGGCAAATATACATCAAACGTTTAAAATAAACGACCAAATACTCTCATTTTTACACGTGTCAACATTAGATGTTGACAATAAGGCACAGTTGTATTTAACAAGTTACCACATCTTGTGGCATTATAAAGTAATGTACATTTTTTTTTCTTGCACAACCTATGAAAACTTAACATATGCTGAAAATAGCAAGCTAACATTAACTACGAGAGCAGCTTTTCAGGTAAAATAGCTTGAACTTTATGTACAATAGTAATCAACTTAGCATAGGCATCGAACACCAACACTAAATCAGAAGTATCAACGTTTTTTATCGCGGATAGTTTGTCCAAATAGTTTTTTGACAGTGGCATTTAGTTTATCCCAGTAGGGCCCTTCTCTTTTTCTTTAAACATCTCCATTTCTTCCGTTCTTCTTCAATTTTACCTCGATTTAGCCAAACACCCACTATTATACCGAAGGTAAACAGAGATCGTGCCTGTAAAGATGGCGGCCACGTCCCATAATGCAACACGGCGTGACGTACCTCCGCATTCCCTATTACAGATATCTACAATTCAGTTACAGATATCCGTAATTCACATTGTGGATATCTGCAACTGAATTGTAGATATCTGTAATGACAAACCCCATACAAATGAATGGCAAAAGTGATGTCATTTGTCCTAGGAAGAATGTCTTTGTGGATATCTGAAATGACAATTATGGATAGGAAGAATGTAGTTGCGGATATCTGAAACATTCTTTTTGACTAGGCAAAACTGAATTACAGATATCTGCAACACATATCCAGTCTAGCTTTTAAATGCTAAAATGGCTTGCCATATTCGTGCAGACTAGTAAACTATTACGACATCCTTCATTAATAAACATGACTTCTGATGTCTGTATACGTATATATCGATGAGACACATACGTACCAGCGCGTCACATATGCAAATATAGTCTCAAATAAAGCAATTTCATTGGCTACTGTGCTTTTTGCGCGTTAACGCGAACAAACGGTGCGTGTTGATGCGGCCAAATTTCACGCGTTTCGTAAATAGACTTTTGTCCCCGTTCGCGTTCCATAGAGCGTGCAAGTCGGAGAGTGCAAGTGACGTCACTTGTCTGCAGCCAGACGCTATTGACACATTGCGCGTTCGACGATGTACTATACATTTAGATAACAAACATGAATATACTAACAATATTTATCTAAAAATGAGCAATAGCCTAATTTTTTTACATTATTTATTAACTTTTGTTAACGTTAGTTCATAAACATTAAACTGTTGTTCATTGTTAGTTCCAGTAGTTCAGGACCATTAGGACTAAATGATTTTAACAGATAAGCCTACTCGATTTTAATAATGTATTAGGAAATAAAAAAATAAAAAAATGAACAGCAATTAAAATGTAAATAGTTTAGATAAACTGTTAGCAAATTCCAGGAACAATCCTCACAGACAGACCGATGGCTGGATGACACAACTTCTGCAATGCTTTCTAGCTCTACAGTAATGATGATGTGGACAAGTCGCTGCGATCTAAACTCCAGTCGCTTGATGGCAGTAAGAAAGTAATTGTGCGCAACAGTTGTGAGCTAGTGCGCATGCGTCGCTCTTAGCACTGCGTCAGTCTTTCCTCAGTTAAATCGACGTGGCGTAACACACAGCGGAGTCAGTGTATCACATCCAGCTGAACAACTGCTTTATCCTTTGAATTGTCAACACAGGTAAGTTTTTTTTTTTTTTTTTTACATTGCGTCTTTAGAAATCTATATTGGTATTAAGTAAAGAATTTAGCTTTAACATAAGGTTATACAGAGTTCTGTGTCTTTACTGAGGACGTGTCTGATGTGATCGTTGAGTTTCAGGGTAAACACGGTTTCAGACTGGTCATATACTTTCATTTTATTAATCTGAGTTTCAAAATACTTCTCTTTTTTTAAATAAAAGATAGTAATTCTATTGTTTTTGTAATCATTTACAGCTGTTTTTATCCAGAGTAAAGCCCGCAGCGTTCAGGCTAACTGCTAGCAAGTCAAGCTAGCATAACGTTACATCAGTAACTGTTAACGTTAAATATATATATATGTTAGTTGACGTAGTTAAGGGTTTAACAACAATTCTTTTGATAATATATTTTATTAACTATGGTTTCAGCTCGTATGATTCATGTACTTGGGTTTCGGGGTGGAGGGTTTCAGGGTCTACGTTAAATATAAAGAAAAAAAATCTATTCATACGTCGTGAAACTTGTATAACATATATACGTGGTTTATGTGAGATGTTGATATAGCAGTGCAGAAGTGTGATTGTGATCTGCTTGTGCTTCGTGTTCTCTGATGACGACACGTTAAGGTTTTGTCTTTCACAGATGTAGAGTTAATGCTCTTGTTCTGTTCTGTTTCCAGCATCTCTTCAGGATGGATCAGGTCATGCAGTTCGTGGAGCCCAGCAGGCAGTTCGTCAAGGACTCCATCAGGCTCGTCAAAAGATGCACAAAGCCAGATAGAAAAGGCATGTCCAGTCCATTGTCTTTAAAATTTAAAGATTTGATAAGCATACAAATAATCTGGATAACTTATGCTATAACTAATATATTTAAAGGTTTCAAATTTAAAACACGAATGCCTGGTTTCACAGAAATTGATTAGATTAAGCCGGTATTAGGCTTGAGTTAAATTAAGACTTATTTATTTTTATGTGCCTTTGGAAAAAACATTACTGGTGTGAACATGACACTGATGTTGTTAAATGTCCATGCAAGTTATTTTGAGTTAAGACAGTTCAAATATGATTTTAGTTGGGACTAGGTTTAAGCTTTGTCTGTGAAACCGGGCAAAAAAGTTAATTGAAGAAAAGAAATCAGAAAATTTTACATGCAGAGGGATGTTTTAAGGGGAAAGCTACACACACACACACACACACACACACACACACACACACACACACACACACACACACACACACACACACACACACACACACACACACACACACACACACACACACACATACATTATACTCTGTGGCAGAAACAAACTTCCAGAGTGTGAAACAAGTCATGCTTGCAAATAAACTATTAAAATAAACTTTTGATTTTGTTTTTCAACCATTTGTTTTGAGATATTAAAATAACTTTGACTTAAGACTATATACAACGTTTAATTTGTATTTATTGACAATATTTAACATGTACTTTATTTTAATTATGAAAAAAGCTTAATCAAATTTTCCCCTTGCTGTCTAGAATTCCAAAAGATTGCCATGGCAACAGCAATTGGATTTGCAATCATGGGCTTCATTGGATTCTTTGTCAAACTCATCCACATCCCCATCAACAACATCATTGTGTAAGTAATCCACATAGAAAAACACTATTGCTAGTGTAATTCAGACTTTTATTGCTATAATTGTGAAAAATAGTTGGTTACAAAAATCATTAAACTCCCAACATATAATTTACTACAGAGCATTAAAGATAATGTGCAAATTGCCTTTTGATCTGATGCTTTGTTACATTCAGCCTTTGATTTACTCAGTGATTAAAGCAGGGTTGTTGTTTCTCTTGTTAACAGTGGTGGTTGAACCAGCGGCTGCCGGAAACCATGACGGACTGAACACAAACATTTGTATAAATCATGCTTTTTGTGCATGTTAACATTTATATTTGGCTGTTAATAAATCAAAGGTTACACTACTCATTGTCTTCATTAATAAAAGTTTGCTGTCTGTGCTGAAAAAAGGCACTTTTTAAAGGCTTGGTGCTCCAGTGCTTTATTCACAGTCGTTTAATTCCCATGCTCCATAAAAGTGGCTTGTCGGTGGTGACCGTCACAGGTGTTCTGCCTTTTTTGGGGTCGTGATCCTCGTAAGTGTTGGATGTGCTTACAAGCTGTCCAAAAGCCAATATCTGGTTGTCTAAAAAGAGGAGACAAAAGGTAATAAGTCTGGTATTATGCACATCCCAAATAGTCAAGGTCCTCAATATCTGAGTATTATCAAGGTGCAGAGAAGGGTGGGAAGTGGAAAGGATAAGAAAAAAGTTCTTTGTCTACAAGTGTCCACCCAAAGCTGTGAATGTACAAATCCGCCCACTGTGGTTTTAATTAAATCGGCCTCCCGAAACCTCTCGCCAAGCCCGCCGGGAGTGCTTGTGAAAATGTTCTAATGAGAGAAGCGGGAGAAACATGCCCTCGCGTAACCTGGTGGGAACGCCGCTGTTTTCTCAGTCTCTGAGTCTCTCATTCAGTTGAACTGCTCACTGGAAACCCTGAGCAGCAGCGGTGCTGTAATCTGGGTGCCAGACAGAGTTCAATGCCTCTCACTTCAATGGCCACAGCCATCCAGCAACAAAAGAATACATTTCTCTCGATCACTGAGCATTGCCATTTCTTTCAGTGAGACCCAAGTGCTATTCACAAAGGAGTTAAACCTGTTGGCTGGTATGGCCAAATTAAGATTTTCAGTAGTCCCTTAAAACATCTGACATCCTTGCCTAAAGTCATTTGAGGTCACTGAAGCGGGACAGTGGTTTTTGCATTCTTCTACAATTTTTCATAAGAATCATCTCTCAGCTTTTCTCATTCATGCTGAATTCAGAAATGCAATGCATACTTGTATACCATAACTATTCCTGCCATAAAAAGATAAGGTGAAAATGGTAAGTTGTATGCGGTTCTGAAATCAGCTTCAGTTTCATAGACCTTTCAATCTCGGCTGGTCCGAAAGTGAGATCATACTGACCCCCAGTGGCAAAACTGCATTGTGTTTACAAGAATATACAGTATTTACATTTTGATACAAAGGCTGTGTAAAGCAACCTCTTTAAAAAAAAAAATCTCTAGGACATGCCATATAATCAAACCAAAACCTTTTCTTCCATGAAATTGTTCAACTTTACATTTGGATGCAGTTGATTGATTCCATAGATGTGATAATTTGCCACTATAATCCTTCAGCCAAGGAGGCTATTTGGATTTTAAACAACAAAATTGACAAAGATATAAGAAATCACAATGGAGGTTTAAATGAAATATATCTCTTTTTTTGCCTTGAAATTGGAACTGAGTCAATATAAGTTACAATATTATTGTGAATGACAACTTTGTGTAGACTTTTTGTATGTAGTCGTTTTTTAGTCTACTCAAGCTTAAGTACACACACACACACACACACACACACACACACACACACACACACACACACACACACACACACACACACACACACACACACACACACACACAAGCCTGAGTGTACAAAAGAGGACATTACATAGTAGTTTAAAGTTGTACCTCAATCCGTTAATTGCCTATGCCGAAGAAGACTTAATTCCACTGCACAGTAAATACGCATAAACATTAAACACAAATTATATTTCCCATATTATCCGGTCGAAGCAAGAGAAAACGAAGTAAACAAGGCACTAGCTGACGATGAGCTGTTTTACTCCGAGGCTACTGAACAGACTTCAAAGTCTAAAGAAATATCACCGGACTTCAAAGGCAGCAGACACAAGCAGAGACGACTGACTTTAGTCTGTCACAAGCGTTGAACTATTTACAATGGGCTCCTCTAGTTAATCAAGCGTCACACTGATAATTAAGTCAATTTCAAACACACAATAGCTGGAGAGATCTAAACATCGATAACCTTGATTGAACCTTGCAATTAACTTACCACCCCCGGTTGCCGTTGTTTAACAGAGGCACATTTAGTGAGTAAAGGAGAAATATTTTTCATCAAACGGTAAGACCTAAAGCGGTGTCTGGTGTCATCTTGCAGTTCATAATTTGACCAGTGGTGGCGACAAAGCACTTTGACACGGCGTCGCCTCTGCGTCCTTCATTTTCAGAAATACATCTAAATGATGAAGTCTTATAATAATGCCTTGTGTATTTATTTTCTTTCACTTTTTTTACGTTTCACCAAATTTTACAGCATCTTCAAAACATCAGTCTAAACATCTAAAAGGCATGTGAGATGAATTATTGTGTGAAGAGAAGATAATGATCACTAGCAGGCTAGCAGTGGGTTAATCTCACAAAATTAGTCAAGATGTCAAATTTCATCATCAAAAATAAAAAAAATTACTAGATTTTTTAGATTAACTAAATAATTATATAAAGTTACGCTTATTTTAGTGCCAGCACATATTTTTTGCATTATAACAATTTACCTAGTATACTAATGCCAATTCCCTTAATTGAAATAATTAAAAATGAATAAATAATTCATAAAATAAATTTAAACAATAAATAAGCTTTCATTACTGTAAATAATATATAAATAATATTAACACTATATATTGTACAGATACATAATCAAAATAAAATGTAATATATATATATACATATATATATTATATATATATGTGTGTGTGTGTGTGTGGTCTGTATATTTAGCCTGTTGTGGTAGCATACAACATACCTAAAATAAACTGTGCAAAATTCACCGGCAAGATAGAAGTCAGGTCAGCAGTCTTTATCAAAGCAGCGGTTTAATGAGCTCTCAATGTTTTCTTCATCAAAAGTATGCTGACGAGCCACAGTGTGATGAACGCAGATGAACAGTGTGCTGTGGAGGTGTGTGTGGCAGCATCTGAGAAGTGGACAGATGGGCCTTGAGGCAGTGAGTGCACACACACGAGCAGAAACTCTCAGCCTTGAGTGAAACACTTAGCGCCAAGTCACATTACAGCAGCTTCATTGAAACCTCTTCATGTAAACATATAGGAAAATAAACATAGATATGCATGCAGCGGCGGAGAGGCTGATGCGTACATGAATATTTATCTGCTTTCCTTACAGTAACCATAAATAATTCCTGTATATTTCCCAAAACTTCTATCATGAATTTGGTTGAAATGTATGCTTCCATGTACATGATTTCTCAAAAAAATCCAAAAATATTCTGGGTGTTTTCTAGAATGTTTCCTTGCAGTTGCATTTTTACACTAGCGTTCAAAAGTTTTAGGGTTGTTATAATTATTTTGTAATGTTTTTGAAAAAAGTCTCTTATGCTCACCAGGCCTGCATTAATTTAATTAATGCAAAAATACAGCAATATTGTGAAATAGTATTACAATTTAAAACAACTGCTTTCTATTTGAATATATTTTAAAATGTAATTTATCCCTGATATATCAAGAATTTTCAGCATCATTACTCCAGTCTTCAGTGTCACATGATCCTTCAGAAATCATTCTAATATGCGGATTTGATGCTCAAGAAACATTTCATATTATCATCAATGTTGACAACTGTTGTGCTGCATGATATTTTTGGGGACAATATGATAATTTTTTTTCAGGATTTTTCAAATAGAAAGTAAAAAAAAAACTTGCTTTTCTTTTGAACAATTTAATGCATCCTTGATGAATAAAAGTGTTTTTTTTAAAAAGAACTACCTCCTTCAAGCCTATATAACTATTATATATTATTTATATATAAAATTGCTTTTTTGTCATCCACAAAGCGCGAGTTTGATCGGCTAGAAACTTAATATCCCACCCCAACAAGCCACATAATTTAAAGTATCATTCATCTCTGTTGCACAAACTGTGCAGTGCAGGTTAAATTAGGTTTCCAAATCTTTAACCATAAGATTGAGCAATAGCAGCTATAATAGCCTTAGCAAACACCACTAAGTCTTTAATAAAAAGTTTGCTATTTGCTATTGTTGCTTCTTTTATCAAGGTAACCATCAGAGAGAACAAATGTTTGCATCCAACTGGATACCATTCCGCCTTAATATGTACAGTTAAGGCATTAACACAAAGCTGATCCTCAGAGCATCCAGGAAACTTCATTAGCAATCTCCTCAGCTCGATTCTGATCGATATCTGATGCCGCGGCAGGAGCAGAAATTAACGTGTCGCTGTTATTGATAACAATGATGTTTGCATGCAGTAATTGCATTTCCAGAACCAATGTACTTCGCTTAAGTACCCAATATTTACAGAGCAAATTACACGGAGTCCCAGAGAGGAACCGAGTCGAAAACATGCTATAGCCATGGGGCTGAGTCACAGTCGATAATTCAGAAGCAAAAATTGCACTTTTATGCCCCAAAAACTTGTCTTGCTCTGTGCTTATCGTGTGAGGTGAGGTGTGCTGCAGTACGAGCCATCTGGTGGGCATTGATAGCGCTTCTATTAAATGTTTATGGCTTCATTGGAGGGAGGTTACAAGGCTGAGGCGACGACACAATGCTAATTCGACCTTCAGATGAGAGAGGCTCTGCTTTCTGCCGTTCCCATAGGAATATGACAGTTTGGACCCACGCAGTTACATCATTTCCTCCAAAACAGAAGTGCTGGAGTGGCGTCTCAGCAACACCCGTCATAAAGAGCCTCAATTTAAAACAATAAAAGCTAGAAAATGCAAATGCAACGCAGCTAGAATTCTTGCAGAGAAATTAAAACGCTTCAGTCCTTTTGAAGTGAACCGCCGTCTGAAGAGCGCAGGCTGAGCCAAGGTTATACATTCATGGAGTTTTAAAGTGAAAACACCTTATTGAACCTTGCAGACAAGATGGAGTGAATTATATTTCTTCCATTAGTAAATATCGATTTAAAGGCTATCATCCTGCACTCAGCTGTTTTTTTTAAAATGACGAGGAAAATGTCTTTATATGAGGACTAAATAACAAAAAGAAAAATCATAAGTTTGTCTTTTGTATTTTGGTGGAGGAAGCGATACCTTTTGAGAACATGGTACAGAAATTCCAGACATAAAAAATGTAACGAGAATGCTTTTACAGTTATTAAGGTAAAAAATAACTGTGAAGAAACTGACACTTTCGCTTTTATTCTCGTTCGCTAAGCTCAACAGCCAATCAGAGTGCTCTTTTTCACAGACGGATTGACACTTATTAAACATGCTGAATCATCCCACAAAAACTGCAATCCAACTAAAGCCAACGGTGCGGAAAACACTGAAAAAACACAGTGGAAAACACTGTTGTAATTTCTTCATGCCTTTGGGATATAGTGATCAGTTTACTGAAATGACCGACAAAAACATCATTCGAAATGAGACAGCTAGTGAATGAGGCATGAGATGGATGTGTTTTGGCTAATCCACCTCATTACTCCCAAGTGATGACGTCACAATGAAATGAAAAGACATCATGATTAACAGATGGGAATGTTCTGAACCTTTACAAATCTAAAGCACTAAAGCGGCTCCTAGACTTGAGTATTTACTCTGGGACGTCAATGTCATTCAAAGTGCTTTTATGAAAGGAGGACTCCAGTGATTGTTTTAAATGTCTTGAACCGGATAAAAGGGGCTCTGTTCCGTTTCTTTAAACTCACAAAACCACTAACACCTCCAAAGCTTGCGCACACAGACGCGCGAACCGTCCCATATTTGTAATTTCAAAGGATTTTCTTCAGCCCCAGGCTCAGATTCCTCTACTGCCTTTTGACATCCATTGTTTTTTTGATCCCGTCTAACAGCATCTCAGATGCCGTGTTTTCCCCCCCCGTCTTTACACATTTCCCAACCCCTAAAAGCATCATTAAAATTCACAGCAACGAAGTTGTCTCTCACAGGGCTAAGGAGCACATTAACGAAATGGGAAAAGACACTTCTGGGACTCCTACAAGCACGAGTCCCTCTGAAGTCATTCTTGCTGGGGATTCGCCCCTCTATCCGTTTGACAGCTTAATATTAAAAAGCTCTGCCCGCTTCCCAGACGCTCTAACAATCAGAGTTATGGTGTGCTTAAAAACCTGCTGAGTCATGCTCACTTTACCTTAACAGTGAGCATAATGTGGGATTGCATTTAGCCCAGTTTGAATTACTGTCATCGCACTGCGAGAGTGGGAGAGAGAGAGTCTGCTCTTTCCTGATCTGAACAAAACCTGTCAGCCGATTTTTGATGGAATTGAAGCTCTATCCCTGCACGCTCACAGTCATTCTGATATGCAAATGAGAATGCAGAGCAGGACGCTTTGTCAGGCATTGTTCCATTAAGAGACCT
>JAZAVI010000588.1:0-25962 GCA_036326025.1 Chrosomus eos | reverse complement strand
AAAATTGTAGGTAAATATGTACTTACTCTTTCTGATTTCTGACTGTGTTGCTAAGCGCACTCCGAGTTGCAGGTGGTGGGAGTGATGAAGCTACATTCCTTTTAAAAAAGTTGAGGAATATTATTACATATAACCATAGTAGCATTAGTCTATAATGAATAACTGATGTAAATAATTTTAGACGCGTACAATAAGCCTATATGCGCAATTCATTAACTGGGTATATTTACACATTTACAACTGATATATGCGAGCATGCATCGTCAATGATAACAATGAGGCAGCATTTAAACTAGTCAAAATATAATAAGGCCCAAAACATCTAGTAGGCCTTTTTTCTAAAATAACTTCTAAATATAGCTTTCATACATAATGATCTAAACATATCATTTACACATACAAATTTCCTAACTGGGGTTTACAGTGCGTAGCATATGCACAAAAAAAAAAAAAAAAAACATTTTTGACGTTGAAATGGTAACTTACGAGATTTCCATTACACGAGAGTAGATGTTAAAACTTCATGCTGATTTGTACTCGGCTTTCGCCAAGATAAGCAAAACTAAAGGCCATTGCACACTGAGTCTGAAATTCGCATCCGAAATTTTCGCACGTTAAAAAAAAAAATCGACCTCACGTTATGTCAATCATGCTTGCACACTGCCTCCGAAACTTTCGTCCGTCATAAAAAAATTCGGATCAGGTTCGATTTTCTGCGTTTTTCGCATCCACAGCCAGCTTTGTGAGAGTTTTTTTTTTTGACAATTCAGATCCACCCATAGATATATATCTATGAGATCCACCGTACAAGCGAACGACACAATCCAGAATGGCATCTGACAAGTTGATACACTTCGTCTCGCAGCACAAAGTACTGTATGATAAACAAACCTGTATAGGCTACAGCTTTTCTGTCTGCCCAGTGTTTCTGCCGGCCGTGTGTGTGTGTGTGTGTGTCTTTTTTGGTGGTCTTCTTTTTAATATGTGGCTCCAGTATCGCTAGCAAAGCATCAAACTGTTCCATTGACATTTTTTTAATCATTTTTACCAGGGGTATGATTAATTCTGGGCACGACTGTGTATATATATATATATATATATGAGAAACTTAGTCTTAATCTTAATCTAAAAAAATTAGAAAAAATGAGAAATGAGAAAATGAGAAAAAAATCTCATTAACGTAATGTTTCTGGTCAAATTTTTCATTCATAGATGCACATTTATGATGACGATATTTTATTTTATTTTATTTTATTCAAGATACTTTATTTGTAACTGTTTTCCATCATTGGAATATGTGAAAATAAAATATCCCCATAAATTGTTTGGAATAATAAGAGACCTGGCCCCTATGGAGCTATTTTTGTGTCTTTATTATATGCGAGAATATAAATGATCTGAGAGAAGAAAAAAAAGTTTGAGAGAAAAAGTTTTCATATCAATAGCAAAAAAATAATATTTGAGACTAAAAAAAGTTTTGAGAGAAAGTATTTTCTCATAGAACATAAAAAAAATTATTTCTGAGAAAAACAATCTCTCAAAATACTTAAATCTTAAATAAAATCTTAAATATATATTTTTTGCTATCATTTTGAAAACATTTTCTATATATAAAAAAAGTGTTTCTCTCAAACCGCTTTTCTTTGCTCTCGATGCAATTTTTTGCTCTTGTGTCAGGATTTTGCTTTCGCTGTGAAAATTGTGTCATGGGCGGGGCCACGTTCTTTTTTTCTTATTGGAACGTTCCTATTGGCCAGTCGGGTGAGCATCGTCTTGACTTGTTGGGAGTCAACTGAATCATTACACCATTGTTCGGTTCACCCAGATAGATGCCTCCGTCCTCTGCCTCTAGATTTTCTGCCCGAGCCCGAGCCCAAGGTCGGGTTAATATTTCCAGTCACTGGCCCTGTCCCATTCCCAAATGGCACAATAAACAGTCACGGTCCACACTTTCATGATGTAACGCCGCTGTGACTGTCAGGTAAAGTCTGCTGTGGAGCTCGCTTCAGTGCGGCTCGGCAAAAGCGTGCGTCGTGGATGCATATCGACAGCTCGTGAGCACCTTATGATTCCTAAAATTACGAACGGGACACCCTACGGTCTTGTGGACTTAACAGACACATGCACACGACGGCCATTGGGAGTCCACAAGTCTTTAAGTGCATATAAAGTGTGCCATTTGGGACACGGCCACTATCCTCGGGCCGGGCCTTTGATCTAGAGACGTGCACTCCCAACGCAAAGAGTGCGGCGCGGGACTAGATCTGATGGCTGGGCTCAGTGGGCTGTAATGCACTCACTCTAGGTTTCAGGGAGAATAAAACGATTCGTGGGACTCCCGCAAACTAGAAATATCTATGAATAAAACATATAAAAACGAATACATTTTTATTCATCTGTTGCAGAAAAGCAACAAGAACAACTAAAACAAAATACAAATGATTTACAGGCCAGAGTTTCGTTTTATAACTTGTTTGCAGCATAGCGATGTAGCCAATCACAGATGTATTGATTTCTTGAACGCAATGGCCTTAAGATAGACTCCCCTCGCTGCTCAAAACTGACTTTTTGTTCAGAGCTGAAATCTGTATGCTGGCAAATCCTCTAATTATAACAAACAAATGGTATATATTATGAGATTCATTGTGCAGCTTTATTGATAACAGAGATGTGTGAGATCGCGATGAACTGATGTCAGCTTTAGGAATTTTTAAGGTAACTGTTAACGCACTTTGCGCGCATTCAGTCATGCCAAACCATGCACGCAGTAGCTGCTTGATTTTATGTTATAACAGTGGTTTGTGTGTTAATGCTTTAATAACAAATAATTTATCAGGAGCATTTATGCTGATGATGGCGACACCACGTAGGCTAACTTGAAAGTATTTGGAGGTGCAGAACAGAGGAGGAGGAGAAAGTACATAGAAAGTAGTTGAGGACGTCAGTTATAACGACCCACATATTAAAATGGTCGGTTTAAATCTGGCTCGGGCTCATAATTATAGTTAAAGTGTCGGGCCGGGCTCGGGTAAGGTCGGGCTTGATTTTTTGGGACCGATCTAGTTGAGCACGGACACTCAAGATGATGACACACACAACTGGATGTTAGCTGGCTGAGCAAGTTCAGCATCACTGAAGATTAAACATTACAAATAGCACTAAAATTCATGAATGAGTATTATATTATTAGCTTGCTAATCGCTAGTATAGCTAATTATTAATTAGCCATCATGCTAGGTTGCATGAGTGCTATTTTTAATGTTTAATCTTCAGTGATGCTGAACTTGCTCATTTTTTTTTCTCTCATGAAATGCTTTTTTGCTATCAGTGTGATAACTTTTTCTCTCAAACTTTTTTTTTTCTCTCAGATCATTTATATTCGCGCATATAATAAAGACACAAAAATAGCTCCATAGCCCCTCCCTATTTTTATATATTTTTCAAATATACGCAATTTTTTATTATTATTTATGTTACTGATATGTGCCTTGCTTAATATTTGTATTTATGCCAATGCCATAGTATATGTATATTTTGATATTTTTGTTCTTGGTGTTAAATAAATAATTAAAAAAAGTCTCTCCACGTGGGCTGGTTTGTACCGTACATAATAATGGTAGTACAGAACCACTTCAGACTGAATGGGGTAATTATGTAGCCTAAACAAATATATATTGTACAGTTATCATGTTTCTATACCAGTGACAGAAATTAATTTCCATTATGGGTATTATGTTTGAAATAGGCCTTCATCACAATCAGCGTGACATCACATCTTTAACGATGACCTTCTACAACTATATTTTATACTTACATGATACTCTGATATGTATGTGTTAAACATTAACTTATCTTAGAGCCGCGATTGTCAGCGTTGTCGGACCGGTGCTGCCAGTCATGAGATTAACGAGCAGCAGCGGACTGATTTGATTAATTTATTTTTGCATTATATTTGCACCAAAACACAGAGGATATGACTCGTTTACAACATTTATTTTTGAATACTGGGAAACTTTGTGATAATTTACCTTCTGCAGATTTCATTTTTCCATACAGGGGCCGATCAGATTCATGATCCTGGAACGACTGCAAAATCGTCTGACCCAAGCTCTGAATCACCAACCTTTAGATTTAGATTACTTAACTTTTGTGTGTAGGCTACGCAAGAGGTTGTTGTCATTAGTGCCTTTACAAACAGTCTCCAGATTCCTCTAGAGATATTTGACTCTCTTACAGACCTGCTGAATCTGCTTGAAGTGTATTATTGCGATCAAAGCAATTCATTGTGTGAAGTAGCTTCAACTTCAACTGAAGGCCGCCCAAAAATTCAGCTTTCAGAGGAACCCATCTGTCGCCTACTTGAGCTTGGATTCTCTGTACCAAAAATATCAAAGATGATGGGCGTCTCACGCGCTACCATTTTCCGAAGAATGAAAGAGCTGAATTTGTCAGTCAAAGGCCTGTTTAGTCCTGTCACTGATCAAGAGCTTGACAATCTTGTATCTGATATAAAAATGAGATCACCTTTCGCCGGATACCGCATGGTAAAAGGAAATCTGGAGGCATCTGGGTATCGAGTGCAGTGGACCAGAGTGCGGTCCTCTATGCACCGTGTTGACTCAGCTGGAATCTTGTCACGTCTCGCAAGAATGGGTTGTGTGGTCCGCCAAACCTACCATGTTCCTTGCCCATTGTACATGGTACACATTGACACATGCCACAAACTTATCAGGTATGTAATAAACTCCACGTCTTATAGGCTACCCTTTTAAAAAAGCTCAGCAATAGGCCAAGTGTGACACTTCCAGTTAGCTTGGGAGGGGGCAGGGGGTGAAGAATTGAAGAAGTGTCTTGTGCTTAACGTTCACAGTTTAATGTCTTTAACTGCCTATATTCTACACGGCCACCTGCTGTGTGTTTCCAGATTTTAGTTATGTCTGTTATTTATCAAACTTTGTCAGTCTGGGTTTGAGAATTTTTTTTGATATAGGTGATTTTAATTTGATTGTGGCATGTTATAGATAATCATGACTGTATACTTCCCTGTCCCCTATTATTATTAATATTATTATTACTACTACAGGTACAACATAGTCCTGTTCGGTGGAGTTGATGGTTACTCCTAGCCTGGTTAAAACCAGACCCTTCTCAGTTGTAACTCAGTTAGGGTCTGGCAAAGCTTCATAGACAAATCATTTCCAAAGGGGCGTCACCAACGGACGTCGCTCAAATGCCACTGGGCACAATTGGATAGACCTAAAACCAATCAGAGCGATGAAGGAGATGACGTATGCAGAGCGATGTTCATCTGTTACAGAACAACTTAGTTTGAATAAACGAGCAGACACTGATTAGCTACTTGCTCTACGTTTATTTGAAATTAACAGGAAGACAACTGGAAGTGAATGTGCTTTCCATTAAATAAATCACACAGTAAACAAAATGAACTTTGCAATTTAGACGAGCAAACTGCGTCAGTGCGGTGAGAGACGTAGCCTACGGCTTGGGCAGATTCGGCTTGAAGTCGTTCATCCTCGGATGCTGCGCCGCGCGCGCTGTTACAAAAAACCCGTGCACACAGGCAAGCAAAATGGGGTCTTGCGCACTGAACGCGTCATTTTTGCCCATCGCACCTTCACGCTCGTGCGGACCCGTCGAGTATAAACAAAGCTTTGCTCCGTGTCAGCCTGCGCTCTGATTGGTAAAGGGGAACAGACTCTCCCGAATCATCTCCAGCAGGAGCAGAAGCACCTCTAACTCCGCCTCCGTTTCCCTCGTAAGCTGAAATTAGTATTTAAACATTCTCTATGATAAAGGTTTGTGAAAAAAATATTTTAATAACATGGTTTTGGCGGTTATAGAGTTCTAATGACGGTGTTCAACTTCCACGGAGGCATCCATCTTTGTAAATGTACAAAATCTGCTTCACTGTCGCTGTGCTGTCATCATCGTGTAAAGCCCGCCCCAACGTTTCTGATTGGTGCCGCGGAATGGAAATGGACCTCAATGAGCTCTTTTCCAGACTAACTTTCAGAGCAAATCTAAATTTACCGGAAGTTGTCTGGGTTTTCCCAGGCTAGGTTACTCCCGAAAGGTGAGTGCAATTACGACATTCACTTAAAGAATGCAAGCTTCTGGAGGGCACTTGGGTCTAAAGTGAGTTTAGGTATAGGGGTGCAGAGCCAGTGGATGTTCTGTAGCCAAACATCAGTGCAGCTCTGTCTTCACAAGGTTTAGTTGAAGGTGGTGGTCCTTGATCCAGCCAGAAATGTCTGTCTTACAGGCTGAGAGTCGGATAATCAGGCTGGAATGAGAGTTTGTGTGTCATCAGTAGCAGTGATGGGGAAAACTTTCTAAAACCATTTCTAAGACCATTCCAAAACATTTTAAGACCTGCACATCACTTCTATGCAAATACACAAAATCACCCTGCTCAACAGAGATATACAAAAATAAACAATGGACATTTTTGGCATTACATTTCTGGTTTATTTAATTCTGCGCCGCTTATGTTTTAACGTTTTATGTTGGTCCATGTACGTTCATTAATTTTTCAATGTTAAATTACAAGAAAAAGAAGCTAATTTATTTGTTTAGCTGTTTAAAAATAATAATAATAATTTGGCTGGATTTTATGTTTTTAGATTCAGGGGTAGAAAATGGATAAATGGCTTGAATATTCGATATCCACATGTAGGCGGGAAGGAAACGCCCCTTTCCACTGATTGCTCAACCAAAGCCGTTTTAGTACTTTCACAGTTCTCTGCAGAATGGTCCTCTGCTGCTGGACGGATTCTTAAAGTGTTTATTACAAATAACCTCTCATCAAACAACCAGACTAAGGAAGGATAGTGACAACTGCCCTAAAATCAAATGAGCAAAGACACAAAAACGAGCTTTCCTCATTCAGGTTGTTTTTGGTCCAATTTTGGTTCTTTTATTGAGGCTCACATCATGCCCCAGCTTCCAAATGTGCTTAATATGTTTTGTTTTTTCTACTATGACAAGTCTTATAATAAGGAATATGCTTAATTAATCGGATACTTTTAGCTAAATTTATTATTCATAAATGTAAATTTGTAGGAAATAAGCCTTTGTTCTTAATTTTAAAATCAGGAATTCAAACCTAAATACATTAAGGTATAATACAAGTAATACAAAAATAAGAATGCTCCAAAATGTGTTTCCATTTGTACACATTTTCATATTTTTATTTAACTGATAATTTTGTCAGTTTTTTTATTTTAATTCTTTTAAACCAATAAAAAAACAGGAAAGAAAAACACTCATGTTGTTCCTCCTGTTGTTTGACTGCTTCTCTTCCCTTCTAAATGAGTACATTATGAATGAGTTTCCATGAACAAATCTGAAAGACAATGACCTTTTTGTAATTCTTTCAGATTATGTATTTAGGTACAGCAAACAACAACCTTGCGGAAACTACTCTGGCTTTCTTTGTTGAGGCTACTGAACAGTTTGGATATCCACTTTGGTAAGTGAACTCCAAGTGAATAGTTCCTAAAGGAATAGTTCAGGGCAGTGGCGGATGCAGAACGTGACAGATTGGTGGGCCTGGCTTAAAGGAGTAGTTCACTTTTAACCCTCAGAGACCTAAGGGTATTTTTACAATAAATTTTCCGTCTGGTGTTATTAACTAAAAAAGCTTGTAAAACATCAACCCTTTTGTGCACAGACAATTGACACATCTCTTTTTTTTTCAGGACAAATTGAACTTTCAGCATATTATGTTACATTGATGTCACCTGAATGTAAAATAAGTTATGGGACCACAAAGACAAATGAAAAAATAAATCGGAAATTTAATCACTCAAATATTTATTGAAATCACACACAAATAAATAAAAGCTAAGCAAATTTCCTCTGGAAAACAGTTTGTTCATGTCTTTGGAGTCCTGGAGCACAGGAATAAACATTATAACTTGTACAGAACCAAAACTATTGACATTTTTCCAAAAGAAATCCAGGCGCTTTGGGCCTCATGAAATTCACTGGTGCCAAGCCTCAAAACAGTTCCTATCAGCAATCACAAAGAGGGCCACATCACAGGCTTTGCATTTATATTTTATTTATTTTATTTATTATTTTATTTATTCTATTCTTTTTATACTACATGTATACTACTATACTACTTTTTTACAGTAAATAAATAAATGGCACTTCAGCTGGGTCTATCCTGGTAATCTAGTTCCTCATCTGTCAAAAAGCTCTGTTCTCCTGAAAATCCATCATTCAGCGCTCGATTTACATCCATTTCTCTGTTTCTCTGTGAAACCTGCGTCTCCCTGCGTCTCTCTCTCTCTCTCTCTCTCTCTCTATCTCTCTCTCTCTCTCTCTCTCTCTCTCTCTCTCTCTCTCTCTCTCTCTCTCTCTCTCTCTCTCCTCTCTCTCTCTCTCTCTCTCTCTCTCGCTCTCTCCACTTGGCTCGTGCGTAATGACAATGACGCACCCAATGTTTACGACGGATCAGCCTGTAATTGGTCAAAAACCATCACGTGAAACCAAAATGGCAGCTCGCATCGAGCTAGCGGCAAAAATGACGGAATATTTATAAATTATGGACTTCAAGTGTATCAAAGTTGGATATAAACGTTTGGATTTATTGCTGAAAAACTCCGAAAGTATGCACAAGTTCCAGGCTGGATAGAAAACCTTCTGTAAAGGCTAGAAAGACACCAAAGACACCCCCGTGATGGCTAGCTCGTTAGCTTTCTGCTGGAAAAAACGATAAGAAAATCTATAAATCTGTCATCGAGTTATATCAAAATTTCTCGGAGGTGATGTGTGGCGTCGTCGACGATGCCGTCGGGCTCAGAGAAAAAAAAAAACTTTTGCTGATAATTTACTCACCCCCGTGTCATCCAAGATGTCAACGTCTTTCTTTCTTCAGTCGAAAAGAAATTAAGGTTTTGATGAAAACATTCCAGGATTTTCTCCATATAATGGACTTCATTGGGAACCAAACGGTTCAAGGTCCAAATGAGAGTTTCAGTGCAGCTTCAAAGGGCTTTAAACGACTCCAGACGAATTTTTAGTATATAGCAGAATTTTCTGGGCCAAATTGTGTTGTTATATTTTAATTAAATGATTCATTTTGTTTACTTTTTTTTTTTTTTTTTAGGAAAGTGCTCATTTTGACTGGGATGACAGTGGTTTTGCTGCAAGAAGAGAAGAGGGCATAATCATTCCCATAGAAACAACCATCCTCACTCAACTGCAGCTAGAGCAACTCAAGAATTCCATTGACCCATTGGAACAATCAGAATCATTTGGGATGGAATTTACTTAGGCCTCGTTCACACTGCAGGCTTAATGCTCAATTCTGATTTTTTGAAAAAATCCGATTTTTTTGCAAGGCCGTTCACATTTCCAATTAAATGCGACCTTTTGTGATTTCCTGTGTGAACGTGAAATGACCCAGAAGTGACCCGCATGCGCAGAAGAGTACTCAACGGTCAACGACGTCACTTGCTGTTTGCGGAAGTACCTAAACATGATTGTCAACAGGGGAGCTCGTTTAGCAATATTAAAGTTATTTTCCCAACAGAGCCAGCACAATTACAATCTTTTCGTTTTAAGAAGAAAATTAAGAAGGAGGAGAGCGTTTGAGCGCCTTCGATTAACTCACGGGAAGAGACACGTCTGTGGCGGACCATAACAGTGCAACGCGTTGGAGTGTATTGACAGGTGCGTGCTATCGATGCTATCGTACGATAGCTAACTTGTTTATCTTCTCATTCCTGCCTACTTCAACGCAGAATTATGACGTTTGTCGCATATCAACGGCGTGCGGGTCGGATACATGCGACCTGGCCGTTCAGATTGAGGTCGCATTTCAAAAGATCGGATACGTATCGGATTTGGACCACATACCCAAGTGGCCTGGGTCGCATTTGAAAAGATCGGATCTGTGTCGTTCAGACTGTCATAAAAAGATCGGATACAGGTCGCATAGGGGCAAAAAAATCGGAATTGGGTCGTTTCAGCCTGCAGTGTGAACGTAGCCAAAAATACACAAGAGTATGTTCAATCTGTATTGCAAGTTTAATGCGCACACACACACACACACACACACACACACACACACACACACACACACACACACACACACACACACACACACACACACACACACACACACACACACACACACACACACACACCTTATAGTAAAGTTCAGACATTTAGTGCAGTTGTAATTACAATTGTAGTGAATATGATCTAAAAGTTATAAATCACCAAAATACTTGTCCATAAATGAAAATTATGTTATCATTTACTCACCCTTAAGTTGTTTCAAACCTGTATGAGTTTTTTCTTCAGCTGAACACAAAAGAAATTTTGAAGAATGTCAGAAACCAGACAGTTGACAGTAGCCACTGACTTTTTTTTTCTACTATGGAATTCAATGGGTTCTGTTAACCGTCTGGTTTCTGACATTCTTCAAAATATCTTTTCATTTGTGTTCAGCTTAAGAAAGAAACCCATATAGTATAGGTTTAAATCAACTTGAGGGTGAGTAAATGATGTCAGGATTTTCATTTTTGGGTGAGCAATGCATTTTTTCACCCAAATCTGTTTACCTCAATTTAAAGTGGTTTTCATGTTGTGCTTGCTTTGTAATAAACATTGCCTTGAATTGAGTATATCATTCAGTCTCATTATTTAGTTGGTTGAAATAATATCCCCCACACACACTTTTACTATTTAACTCTTAATAAACTTATTAAAAAAAAATATTTTGCCAAAGCTTTTTAGTAAATGGACAGATCAAAAAAGATGAACAACTGGTTAATCTGATTCACCACAAAAGGAGCGACTGAGGCAAATCTCAAACTTTTGCACGTAATGATTTGCTTGAGGGTAATACTTGTGAATTATTTTGAAAAAAATCTTTTACTTTGTTGGTTAAATTATGTGGAAGCATTCATCCTTTCTTTAAAAATAAGGAAAGCAAAACATATAGGTAATTGCTGAAAATATATTATTGGGGGGGGGGGGGGGGGTATTATATTACCACAAAGTACATTCAGAATTACAATTACAATAATATAACCAAAAAATAACGTAGTACAGCCTAGTAGTTGGCTAAAAGTTACAGAAATAATTTAAAGACTTTAAAGCTGTCCTGTTATCCGAATGGTTTTCTTAATAGGCTATATATTCTGATTATACGTTGAAGAATAAAAAAGGAGGTTTGGTTTTACTCTATATTTGCAGTTATGTATATGATATTTAGTGAAAAATGTTTAGACATCAGTTGTCTCGTAAATCAGAAAACTAAATGAATCCTGCCCTTTGAAAGACTCAGCTCAAAGGCAGGTTAGGCCCTCTGGAGGAACACACCATATCGCATCCTTGCAGGTAATGTGGACAGATACAGGCTTGTGGACAGATAGGCTTGTGTGCATTTGTGAATCAAGGCCGCGGAACAACAGTCTCAAAAGTCATGTGATTCGCTGTGCATGAAATTACAGGTAAAGATAAAGCATTTGTGGATTGTGAGCAAAACAATGTGAGTAAGGACAATAATGCATGATTGCTGTGTGTGTGGATCTCTCGCGTGCATTCGTGGATCGCTGTGTGTGTGTGTGTGTGTGTGTGTGTGTGTGTGTGTGTGTGTGTGTGTGTGTGTGTGTGTGTGCACGTGTGTGTGGATCTCTTGCGTGCATTTGTGTGTGTGTGGATTTGTCGCGTGCATTTGTGGATTGATTTGCGTGTGTGGATCTCATGGTGTGCATTTGTGGATTGATTTGCGTGTGTGGATTGATTTGCGTGTGTGGATCTCTCGCATGCATTTGTGGATGGGTGCGCGCACATGCGGACCTCTTGCGTGCATTTGTGGAAGGTTTTGAGACTTTTTTCACTCCATAGTCATGGAAGTCATTCACAGTCAGAGAACAGCGTCATAGAACAGGTACTTTAAATAGAGGAAACCCCCTCTTTGCAATGTTGATCATATATAAAGTAAAATAAAAAATTCCATAAAATGTGCTCCAAGTACTAAACATTGTATATAGGGCCGGTTTCCCGTTAAGGGCTTAAACTAAACCAGGACTAGGCTAATTCTACTTAAATTAATCCACACTAAACAACTGACTTTCTGAGATGTTGCTTAAGTTTGGATTAACTAGTTCTAGACTACAGAGTCTCAGGCTGCGTTTACACTTGGCATTAACATGCGATCACCGTGATCCGATCAAGCATATCGGATCATTAGCAAATCAGGACACGGTGCGTTTACATTTGTTCATATTAAGTAGCTTCTGTATCTGGATAACCGATCGGATTTCTGTTTTTGCATAATATTTAAATTAGGTCTGTAGCCAAATTAAGAGTAAAGATGATAAAAATTAAGCAATGTCCCAATGTACACTACTTTCCTATGCAATCTCCAGTCTTATATTACGTTTTTTGAATGAAGGAATATTTCAGTGCTGATCATACAAAAATATCATACAAAAGTTGATCATGTTAAACAAGTCACATCATCGATCATCGGGTAAGGTTATAGCGTGCAATGGCTATATAAACATGCTGAAACAACAAAAACATTCAACATTTAAAACATTAAAAAATAAAAAGTGTATTCCCATTATTCCAATGGCAAAGCGCACGCTCTTCATTAAGATCTCACAGCTGTGATTGTACAGGCGATCGCCTCGTTCAGATAATGTTGCACAATTAAAATGAAAAGAATAAAAAATGACACACACAGTTTTTTAAATATTGGCGTTTATTTGTAAGGTTCAAATGTGTTTAATTGATTGTCTAAACTGCGTCTGGCCATTATTTTCTGACAGCACGTGGGGAGACTGGGCGGAGATTTAAATTACGTTCACCTGTGAATGCAGACACGATGGCTGGATTGCGGTTACATTACACTGAGATCCGATCACAATGCGTCCTCGACTACCTCTGAACCGGGACACGCTGATCGGATAACATTCCGATCAGAAACGCGTTTATACTTGTCTTTTCAATGCGTATGTGGACAACATCCAGATACAGATCGCATGTTAATGCCAAGTGTAAACGCAGCCTAAGATTAAGGTAATCAAGGACAAGTGAGATCATCTTTTGGAAACCCGATTAGATTAATGGCATGCACATGTGGCTAAGGAGAGGTTGCTATAAAAACCTGGTATGGAATACTTGTAATTCATTAGTCTTAAGGAGTGTGTGGAACAGGAGTCACTACACTTAACCAAAAAATGGATAAAGGCCGAAGAAAACGCTCAAACTTCAGTGAATTTGAGAAGACCCCTTTTAAACAAATTGTATCAAACTATCCTGTAATTGAAAACAAACAGCATGATTCAGGTACAGAAAACAAGGAGGAGGCATGGATTTCCATATTGAAAGAATTCAACTCAAATGAAAAAGTAACCAAACGGACACTCCAACAAGTTCAGGTAAGAGTTATTGTTGCCCCATTCTTACAAATCAGTCAATTATAAATGTTTTCATTAAAGCTATAGTATACGATGTTCAAAATCGGTCGAGAAAGCCTGAGACGGTAGGGAAGTTTTAAAAAACTCATCCCGCCCCTCCACACACACACCCCTCCCCTCTGTGCTACCTGATCCCTCCCACCGGGAAACGAACTGAACAACGTCACTCAGTCAAGCTGTGATGATCACCGGTAGTAAACATCGGAACATTGCTTAGTCGCTTCAATCTAATGACACATCATGTAAAATTGCATTTAGACACTTGAACTTAGTTGCTTCATCAACAATTCAATGTCACGTTTGAGATCACGTCAATGCAATATTAGCAACACATGAAATGTTCTAAACTCCCCACCACCATTATAATACTACTATTATTGCTAAGGTTTTCAGAAATTGTTATTGCAGCACACAGCGCATCTTGTTCAAATTTCGATCGGCTCGAACAGAAACCCGCTAGGCCTACTGAAATATATTCAAGGACTTCACGAAATATAATTGCTTTGACCCGTGATAGGCGATGCTAAACGGCTAACATTCCAATGCCGACCGGCAGCATGAGCAAGTTGTCAGACTGATAAAAAGCTATTTATGTAACACGTCACACCATAAAAGTAACGTTATAAATAAATGTTTACCTGCTCAACAAAAAGCCAGCCGTGTCAGCGTCGGTCTTCAGTCCCAGATCTCCCTGAAGCTTCCTCCAACGGTCAATGGTGGACCCTATATTTATCCTACTCAAAGTTCGGCGTTCTTCACATTTTTTTTTAAATCTCTGCTCGTTCCTCTAATGACTTTCTCTTTCGTCCTAACTTTACTGTAGGGGCAAGCAACGTTTGCTGCTGTCTTTTTTTTTTTATCCATTGCTGATATGCTACTTAGCTAGCTACCATAGACTGTCAGCTGCTTGCTCGCGCAGGAGGGGGGCGGGGGCGGTGGGGTGGAGACGAGAGCGCCAGGCGGAGTTTCAAGTGGAGCTGGTGATTGGATGAGAGCAGTTGACCAATGTAAGCTGTCCGGCCGGACAGCTTACATTGGTCAACTTCTCTGCGGCTGTACAGCCAATAGAGTGAATGGATTTTTTTCATTCTTTTTTCTATTCATATTGTTAGGATTGTACTGTATAATCATAACCAGCATCTGAACGAGGATATTAATAATGAACAATCTTTGAAATCGTATACCATAGCTTTAATGCAATGTAAAATGAAAACAATATTATATATAAAACTCCTACTTCAGAGTATATATTATCTTGTAAAGGTCCTGTGGAAAAACATAAAAATAAACCTTCTTTCTGGTCATGGTGGTGGTCTCTGATTGTCGTTGAAATAGTCGAGGTAATCCATTTTCTGCTACTGTGAACGTGAGCCTTGAGGCAAGAAGTTTTTAATCTGAGGTTAAACCTGCTTCTGACCAGGTTTAATTTAAGACTTCATTTAGATCTGAATTAGGTCTAATCCTACTTCTAGAAATCCGATTGTTTAAGTCTAGACTAGTGCAAGTCTGAGACTATTGTAATCCATGTGTGAGAAAGTAATTTCAATAAATCCATGTTTAAAATGACATTTAGTCTAAGACTAGGCTTAATCCTCGTACGGGAAACCGGCCCATAAAGTTTAAGTAGCTGTTATCTGTATTGAAATAATTATCAAGTGTAGCGTTAGTTCTGGCAGGTCACGTTAGTCAAGCGTGCATCGGCTGACTCTCACGATTCTTGTCACATTTTAAAATGAAATGAAAAAATTAAATGTCCGCAACACTGCTATTTACTCCCATATTTAATAAAAAAAGGCAACGTTTCGACCCTACTGGGTCTTCTTCAGGCAACTGGCAAAACACATTTGATTCAGAGTTATGTAGGCCTTACAATCTGACCCACCCTGTGATTACAATTAGCTTGATTGGGTCTAAACAAGCCTAATAACCTCTCTCATTAATTAATTAAGAGAACACTTGCAATTCCATATGTACATCACTTACCAAATTACAAACATGCAAATAACAAAAAACAGTGCATACTCACATAAATGTCATATATATATATATAACCAACAACCAAATACATGTACTTACATAAATGCAAATTAAGACATATACATGAAAAAAAAAAATGAAAAAAAAAAAACATTCATTATAAGAATGGCTTTATATCAAATTCCTCATTCAGACCATAAGGAGACATAGTGTTCAAATAGTAAATCCAAAACGTTTCCCGTTGGAGAAGCCTTTTACCATGATCTCCTCCTCTAAACGGTTTGTTGACCCGCTCCACCCCGATGTATCTAAGGGCGCTGACATTGTGGCCAGCTAATTTAAAATGAGCGGCAACAGGACTGCGTTCATCTCCTTTTCTAATGGTACTTCTGTGCTCACTGATTCTGGTCCGTAGCGCTCTCGTTGTTTTACCAACATATGATAAGCCACATGGGCAACTGATTAAATAAACAACATGTGTAGTGCTACATGTAATAGTACCACGAATAGATAATGTTTTACCAGTGTGTGGATGATTAAAATGTTTGCACTTATGCGTATACGAGCATTGGGCACAACTGCCACATCTGTAATTTCCATCTGGCATACTAAGAAAAGGCGTTGTGACTTTCGGACGTATATCATTCTTAACTAGATGGTCTTTTAAGTTAGAAGCACGCTTAAAAATAAGCTTGGGTTTTTCTGGGAAGACTCTGGTCAATTTAGGGTCCGAATCAATAATGTGCCAGTGTTTATAAACAGATCTTCTAAATTCTGACACAAGTGGAGAGTATTTTACACAACACAAAGGAGACTTATTTGGGGTTTTTTTGCGTCTATATCGAAGGCACTCGTCTTGCGTAATCTGATCGAAACGTTCTCTGGCCGAATCAACCCAATCTTGTTTATAGCCTCTGTTGAGGAATCTTTTTGTCAGGTCCGCAGCCTGCTTTAAGTAAGATGTGTTATCACTGCATATTCTGCGTACACGATTAAACTGACTGATTGGGAGACTTTTGACCAACGGCCTGGGATGAAAACTGTCCCCATGCAATATAGTATTGCGATCCGTAGGCTTACGAAAAAGATCAGTTTTTAAGGACGTACCATCTTTGTATACCTGAATATCCAGGAAACTGATGCAATGTCTATCATATTCCAAAGTAAATTTCAAATGTTCATTACAAGAGTTCAGATACTCATGAAAGCCATTAAGTTCATCTACTGTGCAGTCAATAATCAGAAAAATATCATCAATAAATCTCTTATAAAATAAGATCTTAGAATAAAATGGATTTCTCCGATGCAGCACACATTGATTCTCAAAAAGACCCATATACAAACACGCGTAATTTGGGGCCATTTTGCTTCCCATGGCAGTCCCTTTCTTTTGTATAAAAAACTCGTCCTGAAAGCGAAAGAAGTTATTGGTAAGAACTATGTTAGCCAAGTCTAATATGCACTCAGTGCTAGGTTTTGGCTCAAACTTACTTAAAGAAAGAAAATACTGAAGTGCTTCTAGGCCACCATCATGTGGGATATTTGTGTACAAGCTCTGAACATCAAAAGTAGCCAATAAACAATTATCAGAATTAAGATCAAAGGTTTTCAACGAATTTATAAAATCGATAGAGTCACGTATATAAGAGGGAAGGGTAACCACTTCTGATTTAATAAAATAATCAACGAAGGCAGATATATTTTCAGTTAGGCTACCAATGCCACTGACAATAGGTCTTCCCTTCAGAGGGGTATCTAAGCCCTTGTGGATTTTGGGGAGTGTATAGATTACCGGGATCACTGGATGTTCAATCTTAAGAAACTCAAAGGTACTTTTTTCAAACTCGCCATTACTGAAGTGATTTTCTAAATGGGAGTCTACCACATTCTTCAACCTATTAGTGGGATCAGATGATAATCTCTCATAGAATGTACAGTCACTTAATTGTCTTTTAATTTCCTTTTCATAATCCACAGCATTTTGCAAAACAACAGCTCCCCCCTTGTCAGCAGGTCTTACCACAATCTTATTGTCCTTACTCAAATCCAGTAAAGCTTCTCTTTCCTCTTTTGTCAAGTTATTGTACAATTTATATTCTTTTTTATTTTTCAGTAGACACTTAACATCATTCTCAACCAAACGACAGTACGTGTCCAGAGAGGCATTACGGTGCTTAGGAGGAATAAATGTCGATCTTTTCTTGAAACGATTATGGGACAAGTCACTAGGGGGAGAGGTAGCAGGTAACAGGACTTGGTCCAAAGAGGAACCACTCCTGGTTGGACTGTCCTTCATATCAGAGTGGAAAAACTCCCTCAATCTAAGATTACGAAAGAACTTCTGGAAATCAATAATAGTCTCAAAGTCATTAGTATGAGTGGTTGGAACAAAACTCAATCCTTTACTTAAGGCTGACGTACAGGCCTCAGACAAAGTTTTTTCAGAAAGATTAATTACCGTACTCTCCTGCTGGTCTGAATCCGGGGTTGTCTGCGACCTTTTTCGTTGACTTCTTCGACATCGTTTTTTCTTGGAAACGGGTCTGCTCTCCGCCATCGTTGTAGGTTTTGAGGTTTTTTCAGGCCGTATCCTAAAAAAGACACTCCCCGCTCTGATTGACCACTCAAATCTGAGCCTGAATCATATGATGAGGAAGACAGCCATGGTTTTCTATTTCCTTGTTGTCTTTGGCGTACAGGTCGTGCTCGTTGTCCCTGGTTGTGCTGCAGTTTGGCTTGAGATTCTGGTTTTCCATCCTTCCAGAAGTAGACTTTACTCTGCTTGTAGTCCTCAACATCCCGTGCAAACTTGGTCCTCTTGACACTCCTTATTTCGCTGGTGCAGTCAATACGATGGCGTTCAAGCTTATTAGACTTGGCTAACATAGTTCTTACCAATAACTTCTTTCGCTTTCAGGACGAGTTTTTTATACAAAAGAAAGGGACTGCCATGGGAAGCAAAATGGCCCCAAATTACGCGTGTTTGTATATGGGTCTTTTTGAGAATCAATTTGTGCTGCATCGGAGAAATCCATTTTATTCTAAGATCTTATTTTATAAGAGATTTATTGATGATATTTTTCTGATTATTGACTGCACAGTAGATGAACTTAATGGCTTTCATGAGTATCTGAACTCTTGTAATGAACATTTGAAATTTACTTTGGAATATGATAGACATTGCATCAGTTTCCTGGATATTCAGGTATACAAAGATGGTACGTCCTTAAAAACTGATCTTTTTCGTAAGCCTACGGATCGCAATACTATATTGCATGGGGACAGTTTTCATCCCAGGCCGTTGGTCAAAAGTCTCCCAATCAGTCAGTTTAATCGTGTACGCAGAATATGCAGTGATAACACATCTTACTTAAAGCAGGCTGCGGACCTGACAAAAAGATTCCTCAACAGAGGCTATAAACAAGATTGGGTTGATTCGGCCAGAGAACGTTTCGATCAGATTACGCAAGACGAGTGCCTTCGATATAGACGCAAAAAAACCCCAAATAAGTCTCCTTTGTGTTGTGTAAAATACTCTCCACTTGTGTCAGAATTTAGAAGATCTGTTTATAAACACTGGCACATTATTGATTCGGACCCTAAATTGACCAGAGTCTTCCCAGAAAAACCCAAGCTTATTTTTAAGCGTGCTTCTAACTTAAAAGACCATCTAGTTAAGAATGATATACGTCCGAAAGTCACAACGCCTTTTCTTAGTATGCCAGATGGAAATTACAGATGTGGCAGTTGTGCCCAATGCTCGTATACGCATAAGTGCAAACATTTTAATCATCCACACACTGGTAAAACATTATCTATTCGTGGTACTATTACATGTAGCACTACACATGTTGTTTATTTAATCAGTTGCCCATGTGGCTTATCATATGTTGGTAAAACAACGAGAGCGCTACGGACCAGAATCAGTGAGCACAGAAGTACCATTAGAAAAGGAGATGAACGCAGTCCTGTTGCCGCTCATTTTAAATTAGCTGGCCACAATGTCAGCGCCCTTAGTTACATCGGGGTGGAGCGGGTCAACAAACCGTTTAGAGGAGGAGATCATGGTAAAAGGCTTCTCCAACGGGAAACGTTTTGGATTTACTATTTGAACACTATGTCTCCTTATGGTCTGAATGAGGAATTTGATATAAAGCCATTCTTATAATGAATGTTTTTTTTTTTTTTTTTTTTTTTTTTCATGTATATGTCTTAATTTGCATTTATGTAAGTACATGTATTTGGTTGTTGGTTATATATATATATATGACATTTATGTGAGTATGCACTGTTTTTTGTTATTTGCATGTTTGTAATTTGGTAAGTGATGTACATATGGAATTGCAAGTGTTCTCTTAATTAATTAATGAGAGAGGTTATTAGGCTTGTTTAGACCCAATCAAGCTAATTGTAATCACAGGGTGGGTCAGATTGTAAGGCCTACATAACTCTGAATCAAATGTGTTTTGCCAGTTGCCTGAAGAAGACCCAGTAGGGTCGAAACGTTGCCTTTTTTTATTAAATATGGGAGTAAATAGCAGTGTTGCGGACATTTAATTTTTTCATTGCAGTAGTTCTTTTTGTCCTGCACCTGCCAGAAGGTGGGATGTGCACACAACAACTTGATCAACACATTTTAAAATGAAAACATGCTATTCACTGTGGAACATTAAGTTTTACTTGACTGTTTGTGAACGGAATGGTTATAATACATTGATCTACTCTGACTTCTTTGTGTATTATTCCTAGTGTTAAGGTAGAATTAAATGGTAGTAATTTTAAAAGTTTCAATATTGTGAAACATTCAGCCAGTGCACTAAACTAAATTCTCTTTATCTTCTTATTGCATTCAGTGTCAAAAACACAAGGTTCACATAAACAGTGTGTTTTGTCTTAAGTAAATGCAAACTTGCTTGTTTTCACTCTCATTCAGTACTGATGTCTTTGTCAAACACTTGCTCTACAAAATCCTACTGAATCATAATAAATACACAAATCTTTAAGGCCTCTAGATTATGAACATGATCAAAACTTTGCTGATAAAACTGTTCTTTATGTCGTCTATACTTTTTTGGCAAGTAAAAGGCTTTTAGTACAATTGTAAAAATGTCTACTTTCAGGTTGTGGTACACTGCAAAGTCTTTTTGCTGTGAAATCTTTACTGATGTAAGAATAACTTTTATATTGTTAGTAATATTTCAAGATAAACTGTTACCAGACAGAAGCAACATTATTATCTATAGACCATGTTTTAAAAATATCATTGTCAGATTGTCAAAAGGCTTTTTGTACTCAATCTTTCAATTGTAATTTTTTTTTTTTTCAATTATAATTTTATTGCATTGATTTAGATGTTTTGCCACCCACAATAAAACATATTAAATAGCATTTAAATATCACTATAACATTATTTGGAGATAACTGATATTTATGTGCATTTTAAGAACAGTAGAGGCCAAAAGTGATGTCCGGCCTAGGAAAATTTACATCTTCACCCTTTACTCAATTATCATAAACAAAATAATAATAATTAAACATGCCAAATTGTGCAGATATAGTTTAAAAAAAAAAAAAAAAAAACATGCCGAAATTGTGCAGAGCTGCAGACATAATTTTTGGCCAGGCTGTCAAAGAAATTATGAACACATGCACAAACAAGAGAGAACCGTCAAAATATTAATAACTGTTTACGTTGTTGTCAGTGTATGTTTTTTTCCTGTGAGCTTTTTGTTGTTGTTTTTTCTTAATTGTTTTCATTGCATAGTAAAATAAAATCTGTAGCGTCTTTTTTGCCAAATAATTTTGTCAGATAAATACCTTAACCAAGTTTAGTGTTTTTTTCTTCCCTCAAATATTTAAAATTGACTTTTGGCCACTACTGTAGTCTGTGTTATATTAGCAATTTTTGCTCAGTTTGTGCCTCTGAATAAAATTGAGTGTTTTATTTATTTTTTAAAATGAGTTCCACATTCTCATATAATATTAGATATTTAACATTTTGTCTAACGGTTCGATAAACTCTTCTATTTTTAAAAAAGTAGATTCTTCTGACTATTTTATATGTCAGGCTTTACTGGGTTAAGCCACATTGTCCAGACTTTCAGACTGTCATGCTAATCTAGTTTATTTTTCTTCTCCTCTCTGTCCAGGCACATTTTGATTGTGGTGGCCACAGCTTACGGTACCACATTGGTCGCTTACATGGATGCTAGTCTTGAGATCCATAATTCCCTCCCTGACCTGCCGTACTGGCCACAGAATAAGTGGGCCATTGGACTGCCTTACATGGTCCTCAAAGGAAACACAAAGACCTGGAAAAGATGCTAGCAGGCACAACAAGATGAACAGATGCAATCTCGTTTTTAAAGCTGCTCGCTGTAGCGCCAGCCTTTACCCTTCAAATCTTGGTGAATACAAGGACTGGAAGGAGCAGATCCTGTAGAGTCTGTGGAAAGTGACACCTTAGTGACACCTGTTGTCATGTACTGTACACTTGAAATGTCAAAACATGAAGTTATTTCGATTCTTTGAATGCTTTTGTAGTTTAATTTTGTAATTGTTTCAGGACTTTATGGCAACAGCAAGATGCTGAATATGCTCTGTCCCTAAGAACTGATCAAGAAAATTTGAGGGGGGCGAGGGGGATCAATCATGAAAAGTGACCAATCATAAAACAGTGAGTTTATTACTAATTTATAATTTTCAAATTGCTGAGAAAAATTGTGAAGAACTTACAAGAACCATACATATAGTATGAAAGTTCAACAGTTACCTACAAGGATGCAGTTAGTTTCTTATGGCTGTCCCATAATCAAGACAGTCGATAAAACCACCAAACATTACAAGGGTGGTCCATAAAGCAACACCACATTATGCTTCCAATCTTAGAACTTTGGCAGTCACACTTAGACGGTGGGCCGAGGGGAGATTTCGTGTTTTCAGACGATCTGTGGTGAGGGATAACCCAGTTTTTTATATGTAACCGCTACGCTTTTCAACAAAGCAAATAAAAATTGTTGCCACTCACATACTTGCACATTATTATAATATCGGTAACTTTCTCCGGGTTATTTTCCCGGCGAATAGAGCAGGCAGCTACGTGTGGGGTCCGGAATGTGTGACGTATTTGTTGCCTTCATCCAATAGCGTGCGTGGGAAGGTGTCGGTGTTGGTGACGCATTTGTCAACACGCTGGTGCGTTCCGCGCCGATATGAAGCTGGTGTCAGTGCACATCTTTTCGATAAGGGATTTTAGTAGGGCTGCACAATTTATCGAAATTTTCGCAAATGTATATATCGCAATAAGTGTGGTCATGAACAAAAGAGAAAATCACTCACTGCTCTTGGCTGAATAACTTTTGTAGCGTTAATAAGAACAGTATATATATATATATATATATATATATATATATATATATATATATATATATATATATATATATATATATATATATATATATATATATATGTATATATATATATATAATATTTATTTCATACAGGGAAAACTAAGCAGTGTTTTATTTTTTACACTTGATTATTCAGTTTCTGTTAAATAAATCTAATGTAGTCCTACCTGAAGCCCTGTTCACTTTCAGAAGTTGTAGGGATATTTTCGTGTCACAAAAAGAATAAGAAACGCATATTTAGGTTATAGAATTTTAAAGATAATTTTAGTTTATTTTACACACTTTAATCATTATCGTATCGCATTATTTAATGAGTTAACACATTTTTATTCAATATCATGCAGCCCTAGGTTCTAGCCCAGGAAAGATTGAACTTAACTCATTTTACCACTTATGCTACATACAAATGTGAAAGTAGAGGTAACATTGTCCATTCTTACCGTTTTTATTTTATGTAACTTTTTTTTTTATACGATGTCCTGTCATTTCTTAGTAATCTTTAGTTAATTCACCATTCTGATTTCACACATTTGATCCATGGTATTGCTTGGAAACACAACGTCATAAAAACGAGCCAGACAATACTGTTTTTCCTGCATGTTTACTGGGAAGAAATGGCAAAACATGAAGTGCTGCATGCATATATTTGAGGGAAGTATAGCAGAAGAGACAGCACAGCCATACAAGTTACAAAGCCAGGAACCTACAAACCAGTTAGTCAAACCAGCTAACACAGGGGGTGCAACAGCCATTTCATGAAGATAAAACGAGCACAAAGGAGGAGAGAACGCAGTATTAGCTGAAGAAACGGCAAAGGAAGTTTGGTATTATATTGTACATACAAGCGGTGCAGTATAAGACAGTGCAGACAGTAGTATACAGTTAATTAAGTAGTATGTAATAGTAGTTATAAATGTTTAATGTATTAGCAGTAGCCTTATGCAGTGTAGTAGCAGTAACAGTATGAGAGTAGTACAAATAATATATACAGTGTATTAACAGTAATATATTAAAAATACCCTGCAAAAAATTACCCTTCCAATTATGGCATCTTTAACATCAACAAGGCCGGACACCTGAACGCTGTCAAACTGGTCTACCCATTACCCATGTTAAGGGAACAGGTGGAACCTATACATGAAAGTTACAAACCATTTCTTTTTAATCCGTGATGTGGGGAAGGGTGCAGAACCTAAGTGGTAGAGGCAGAGAATGGAGAGGCAACTCCAGTAATAACCCAGGCTCTGAGGCCTTACGCCCGTGATCGCTACACTTCTAAGCGGGCAGCTATCAGGCTGCAGTACACCGGTGCAGGAAATTCCTCCTTCTGTAAATCATAGCTGGAAGATGGTAGGAGATTTCTACGGAGTGGACTGGACAACACTTCTGCCAGCTCCAGAGGCCATACTGGAACTTGTGCACTGCTTGTGTAAAAAAACAAATTGTGTTAATTGTGGGTAGATGCTAGGGATGCTCCGATCAGGATTTTTGCAGCTGATACCGATTGCCGATTTCTTGTCATGGTGATCGGCCGATACCGATGCTTAATCTAAGACAAAGATAAATACAAACAAAATGGAGCAGTCTGATGCAGCCCACCAGGTTTAATTAAACATGGTCCAATAGTAAACTTTGGAGGACAAAATAAACATTTAAATACCTAAAATAGAGAAGTTTGATGTAACTTAAACCTTGCACAAGTCTGAGCAGGACAACATTAATAATTATGTTTTAATTATTAGATTAATAATTTAAACTCCTAAAAGAAAAAATTGGAGTAGTTTGAGTGCTTGTCAATACTGCCCTACAAAGGCAAAAGACCTTAACTCGCTAGAGTGTGGAACTGAGAAAAATGACTTTAAAGATTTTTAGTTGTCCCGCCAAATTAATTATAGGTAGGACACTGGAAATCTGGCAATTAGATGTTTAAGTAATTAAAATTATCTACATATAAAAATCTTGAGCTCAAACTTAATTTTTGACCACTATTTTAAAGTTACTGTACTCTGCCTTTGTATTTTCAGCAAAAAGTGAGAAGTCATGCCAAGGCAAAAGGCAGTAACTTCCACATTATCAATATTTGGTTGCTGATCACCATTATGCGAAGATGGCGTCAACAGCGCCAACTGTATCTTTGCAGCCAGAAAACACTAGTTTATTTATAAACAATTAAAATGTATAATGCTGGATAAACATTACTTTTGCCGGTTCTTTGTGGTAACGTTAAGCTTTATGCTTGCGCTTGATATGCGGAATATGGGCAATATCGCCGCTACTGCTAGTTAAACGACACTAACGAGACGCTTCCATACGTTTGAACAAAGTGTACAAAACAAACATTTTATAGATATCATATTACATTTAATGAATACTTACAATAACACAAAAATGTCCTTGGCGATGGTCAATGTGATGCCGGAGACGCTGCTCGTTGTTGTGTCTGATAGTTGATCATCCGCGGAACAGCTGTTCTAAAGAAGCTACATCTGATTGGTTAATAATAATCCTTTGTCAGTATCTTGCCGCGCTATTGGCTCCACTCATATAGTAGGCAACCGCGTTTGCCTGCATATTTACGGTTCGTGTATTATGATTTCGGGGGAAAATGTGCAATAAATGGGAGTGGCAACAGTTTTCATATCGTTAAGAATAAAACAACCGTCCCAACTTTACAAATCCAGGTTCTCCCTCCATGGGGATCATCCATTTCGAAAAGTAAAGCAGATACGGACCCTCGGCCCACCGTCTAACTGCACTGACATTTTTTTTAAATTGGATTTACTCAATTGAATTATGGACACTGGTATTTTACCAAACATAATTTGTTTGGGTTCACAGTATCCTACACATTCACATAGTTTCTGTACAATAGCTTTGTGTTAATCACATGTGTTTTAATGAATTAATGTGTACATGCTCTGTTTAAGTTAACCTAACATAATTCAGTCATGTTAGCTGAATATTATTCTTTTATTTTAGATACATGCCTGGATCATGTTAATTCTACACAATCTAATAAAGTTATCTTTACATTTTTTTGGTAAATTTTTAAGGGTTTATGTTGTTACTTAAATGTGTTTTTATACTAAACAATAAAAAATCAT
>JAZAVI010000587.1:0-69516 GCA_036326025.1 Chrosomus eos | reverse complement strand
ATAAATGTCTTTTCCAGACTGTTGTCGGTTCATTCCTCTCTTTCCCTTGAGTCGTCTGCCAGAGTAATACATCACATTGCGAGGTGTAATTTGTTTTTGATGGACTCAGTCCATGACATAAAGCATTGTTCCAAAACACTGGAACTTTAATTGGACTTATATGGAAAGCTTGTTCGTTGCTCCAGAGAGAAGAAACAATTTGACTTTGTGCACACATTCAATGACTGCATTTACAGAGCCGCCGAGTCTCCGACTCTTGCTCTCCAGAGAGTTTGGTGTGAACGTGAATATGAGATATTCCCTCAGCAAACACTTGGTGAATGTTCTTTTGCTAATAAGTCCAACAGGTGTGAGCAGAGAATGGTGTCATGAAATGTTCTCTAGAGCGGAAGCTTGTACCAGGGAGTGGTTGAATTGCACACAATGACTCTAATTAGTGCACAGCTGAGGTGGTTGGTTTCCATGCCGACTGGTTGGTCTGGTGGAGGTCAGTCCGCAGCTCCACTCAGGAAGGAACTGGATAATGTGTTTTCTCTGGTTGCATGTTAATTCATATACTATCTGTATTGATTAGTCCATGCCATATCACAGTGTGTTAAATATTATATAGGATCCCAGATGGTGTGTTTTTCATGGTGGATTTCCGAATTATGAGTTAGTCCATGCATCTTTTGTGCATGGACAAAAGTGTTTTCAGCTGTAGGGAATGCAGAAGCTGCCACAGCAGTTTGTAAATGTATGTACTTAAAGGATAATTCCGGTATTTAGCACTTTGAGTCTATTTTCTAGTTTGTTTTGGATGAACTAGAGTGGTGGACACAGAAACTTTGACGATGGGTCCTGTCTCGACTTTTTGACTCTTTTAGAATCGCCTCTGAGCGCTTCAGAGTAGAGCCCTGCACGGGCCTCAAATCTAGGCCCTAGCCCGGCCCTGGCCCGAGACGCTCAGGCCCTAGCCCGGCCCGTGTCCGACAGCTCATCAGAATGATCAGCCCGAGTCCGACCCGAGCCCGTTTATAAAAAAAAAAAAAAAAAAAAAAAGGACAATACACAGCCTGCCCTATGTTGCAGTCAGTAAACCAGATATGTTTCGTTTTCAAAGGCAAAGTATTTACCGGTAAGTTTATTTTCATTTCTTTATAAAGTTAATTAAGAAAAAAAATGTTTTTTATTTTTATGACGACCAAGTAGCCGACAGCGAGTTAAACATGTTTGATCCATTGATTTATAGCCTCTCAAATCAACACTTTACTTGGCTACAATAAAATCCATAGATATAAAACAACTTAAGCATATCACACAGACAGTTAACGTTAGTTTAAACGTTTGTTTAAACGTTTTTTGTCATTTTTGAAAAGCTGAGGCAAACTGCTCTGCTGCTCAGAGCAACAGCGCTCGCAAACTAAATGAGTTTATACAATAGGCTAACAATACAGAGAACGCAATCTAAAAAAATCAACATAAATTACATTAAAAACAACCATGCAGGTTATCTTACCTCAAAAATCAAGTCTTCACTACAGAACATGGCCATTCTTATTTCCACCTTACATCCTTGTTTCCAACAGACTCATGAAAATGAAGTCAAACAAAAAACAGCCTCCAAACATGGCTAAGAACAGTCTCAGAGCATCGTGAAGAAAAAGCACAGCATCCACAGTGAAAGGTTTTAATCCAGTCGTACTTTTTCCAGCTGCGCTGAAGTCACGCTCGCTACCGGGACTCTAAACACAGAACGAGCCGGTCGCGCGAATCTCACATCGCGCCGCCGGGAAACCTGTGCGCGTGCGTGTGTGTGTGTGTGTGTGCGTGAGCGTGAGCGTGAGCAGACTGTCATGTCAGTCATATGTCAGTGTGATAGGTTATAAAACGTCTTTCTATGTTTGCGTTTAATCGTCATCTTCTCATATTTATTTTAATTAATGTCTAAAATATGCTATAAAAAAGATAAGCCTAAAACCCGGCCCGGCCCGGCCCGCGTGTGAACTATGACGTGAAAATTGGCCCGAAGCCCGGCCCTAGGAGCGTAAATAAGTCGGGGCCCGTCGGGCTCGGGCTGAAATGCAGGCCTCTACTTCAGAGTGGCTGTCTATGGGCATGCACAAACATGTGCTTAAAACAACCCTTAACGTTCGTTTTCAAAACTGTGCAACTCACCGAGTGGTTAGTGGTGTTCGTTGATGATTAAAAACAAATATATCGGCGCAATGTATGATTTCCGTGTTATTTACTATAGTGGAACTATTTTTTCAGATGCCTCACAACCGCGTATAAACTTCCGCTCGATATTTGAGTCTGAAGCGTTAGCACACTCCCGACCACTTGATGGCAACAACCACTTTGCCGTACAAGGACGCTGTACGGTCTAGCGCATAGACCTTCCGAGAGACGGAGAAGCGAGCGAAAAGACTACAACCAAATGTAAACAAACCCTTTTCCGTTTCTGGTAGTGCAATAATATCAACGAGCAATGAGTCCTGCAACAGAAATCAATGCAATTTTACAAAATGCCAAATAAAACACGACAGAAACTGTATTTCGCTACGCTACTTGTTTTGGATCATCAACGAACACCACTAACCACTCGGTGAGTTGCACAGTTTTGAAAACGAATGTTAAGGATTGTTTTAAGGACATGTTTGTGCATGCCCATAGACAGCCACTCTGAAACGCTCAGAGGCGATACTAAAAGAGTCAAAAAGTCGAGACAGGACCCATCGTCAACATTTCTGTGTCCACCACTCTAGTTCACTCTAGTTTTCAGATACCTCACAACCGCGTATAAACTTCTGCTCTAGACTAGACCGCTCTGACTAGAAAATAGACTCAAAGTGCTAAATACCGGAATTATCCTTTAAAGCATCCACTATAAAAGAGCCTATTTGCTTTCTTAAAATAATATTCTGGTTAAACTTATATAATCAATTCAAGTTAAACTTAGCAACATTTGTGCATTAATGTTGAATACCAGAAAAAATAATGGCATCCCTCTTTTTCCTAAAAAATGCAAAAAACAATGTTATGGATTCAGGATTGCCGAATGACAAAAGAAACGTTTTCAGCAAGATGGTAGAAAACTGTAAATTTATTGTCTATTACCACCCACTGCTACTTATACCAATGATGGAAATAAGTGCAGTTATAATAGCAAAATATGTGGGAGAGCTTATATTGTGATGACGATATTGTATTGCTAGAGGTAGCACATCAAAGTTAATACCGAATCAAAGCACCTCATTTTGCAATTGAAAGGGTTTAATGGCAGTATATAGTTATGGTTACACTTAAAATAGTTACAAAATAGATGCATGAGATGATAAAAACTTAAACCGCTAATTGTACCCAGCATATATGTAAAATGTTCCCTGAGAGATAGAAAAAGAGGGAGACAGAGAGACACACAGAAAAGAGACAAAGAAAAGAGGAGGCAAAGAAAGAGTGCCCTAAGAAAAGGAACCCAGTGGAAAAGAAGAGACAGAGACACTGTTACAATCCTCTTTTATCCCTTCATTGACCATGAGACTGAAACCCAAATGTGAGACATTCAAACTTCCCTCACCATACTAAAGGTGTGACAATTATACCCCTGATGTAAACACATCTTGACCTACGGGTCTCTATCACTATCAACACCTCTTTGTCTTTAGGAAATCCAAAGGGCCCTTGTGGTAAGAAAGAGGGGGTTGAAGCAGAGCAAATGTTTTTGTTCATTTAGCTTTGAATCAAATAGCTTTGATTATTTTCAATCCTACATAGGGTTCACTTAATAGAATGTTTGAGGCCAAATTTTAGAGGGCTTTCATCTTGCCTCGCTCAATTCCTCTGTCAGGTTCAGGACGCCAAGGGCGTCTACAGCCCAGCCTCGGTGGATGGACGGGTGGAGAATCCTTTGTTTCATTTTGTTTTTGTTCCTGCGCTTAAAAGAGCAGTTTCCTCATTCTCTGGGTCCAACAGTTCGCAGCCTGGATATGATGGACAGTTGTGGCGCATTTAGAGGACACACAGCTTCCTCACCCTTGACCGTTCAGTTCAAGTTGGGGATAACAAGATAAGTGTTTGCCAACATGGCGACCAACGCTCAGTTTCGCAGTCCCACCACAGGTACGACAAAAACTATTGTTCCTCTAGTCTGGTTAGCACTTGGGCATTCATATTCCTAACTCTCTGGACAACTGGCTGATCCTAGCTCACTCTCAAGACGTGTTGTGTGCATATAGGGACCTGGTGCTCAGACACCTTAGTCGGATAGGGGCTTCAGGTCAACTGGAAAACTAGCAACTGGCAGAGCATCTGGATTCAGTCGCTTTGTCAATGCTTCTCACGAATGAGCATGATCAGTCAATGTTGAACTCACTGAAGACGTTCAGAGGAAATACCCATAAAACAATTTCAGAGCCTCCTGGGGCATATGGCAACCTCAGTGGTGGTTACACCACTCTAGCTGATGGATATGAGACGCTTCAGCATTGGCTACAGACTCAAGTCCCGAGATGGGCATGACTCAGTGGTACACATGTGGCCATAACGCCAATTTGTCGTTGCTTATTCAGGCCTTGGACAGACCTTAGATTTCTACAGGCAAGGGTACTCAAGCAAGCTTTAGCATAAGTTCTGTCAGGCAAACTCAATGGCTGCGTCACTTATTGCCTTCACATCTAACCAATCATGTGCTTATAATGGAGCGAAACTGGAAGAAAACAAAACTAGAGGTATTTCGGATTTCATGGAAGGAGAGCTCGATTGCTTACAGAGAGGCCTTAAAAGATGCTAGAACTAATTATTTTTCAACCCTATTAGAAGAAAATAAACATAATCCTAGGTATTTATTTGAACAAGTGACTAAACTAACGAAAAAGAAAGCTTCAAGCCCAGAAGTTTATAAGAAACACAGCAGTAATGACTTTATGAACTTCTTCACTTATAAGATTGATAATATCAGGGACAAAATTATAACTATGCAACCGTCTACTACAGTATCGCATCAGGGAGTATATTGTAGTCTCTGTGAGGAACATTTTGATTCATTTGTTGCTATAGGAGAGGAAGAATTTTGCAAAATTGTTAATTCATCTAAATCGACAACTTGTATGCTAGACCCTATACCGACTAAGCTACTGAAAGAGATGCTTCCAGAGGTCATAGATCCTCTTCTAGATATCATTAATTCATCCTTGTCATTAGGATACGTACCAAAAACCTTTAAGTTGGCTATGATTAAACCGCTTGTTAAAAAACCGCAACTTGATCCTACAGAATTAGTCAATTACAGGGCGATCTCGAATCTGCCTTTTCTGTCAAAGATACTAGAAAAAGCAGTATCCTCACAACTGTGTTCCTTTTTAGAAAGAAATAATATCTGCGAGGATTTTCAGTCCGGATTTAGACCGTACCATAGTACTGAGACTGCTCTCATTAAAGTCACAAATGATTTGCTCCTATCATCCGATCGTGGTTGTATCTCTCTATTAGTGTTACTTGATCTTAGTGCTGCATTTGATACTATCGACCACAACATTCTTTTAAATAGACTAGAAAACTATGTTGGCATTAGCGGAATTGCACTAGCATGGTTTAAATCATACTTATCTGACCGATATCAGTTTGTAGCAGTAAATGAAGAGATGTCTTATCGATCACAAGTTCAGTATGGCGTACCACAAGGCTCAGTACTAGGACCGCTGCTCTTCACTCTGTACATGCTACCATTAGGAGATATAATTAGGAAATATGGAATTAGCTTTCACTGTTATGCTGATGATACTCAGCTGTATATTTCTTCAAAACCTAACGAAACTTACCAATTCACAAAATTAACGGAATGCATAGCTGATATAAAAAATTGGATGACCAGTAATTTCCTATTACTAAATTCTGAAAAAACAGAGATTCTAATCATTGGACAAAAAACTTCCTCACCTAATAACCTAGAATACTGTCTAACACTTGATGGCTGCTCTGTTAAGTCTTCGACGTTAGTTAGGAACCTGGGTGTGCTCTTTGATACCAATCTTTCATTTGAAAGTCACGTGTCTAGTATCTGTAAAACCGCATTTTTCCATCTTAAAAATATATCTAAATTACGTCATATGCTCTCACTGACAAATGCGGAACAATTAGTTCATGCGTTCATGACCTCAAGGCTAGATTATTGTAATGCTCTACTGGGTGGTTGCCCTGCACGCTTATTAAACAAACTACAGCTAGTTCAAAATGCAGCCGCTAGAGTTCTTACCAGAACCAGGAAGTATGACCATATTAGCCCGGTTCTGTCAACACTGCATTGGCTGCCTATTAAACATCGTATAAATTTTAAAATATTTCTGATTACTTACAAAGCACTAAATGGTTTAGCTCCCCAGTACTTGAGCGAGCTCTTAACGCATTATAGTCCTTCACGTCTATTGCGATCTCAAAATTCTGGCCAGTTGATAATACCTAGAATATCAAAATCGACTGCTGGCGGTAGATCCTTTTCCTATTTAGCACCAAAACTTTGGAACAATCTTCCTAACACGGTCCGGGAAGCAGATACAGTCTGTCAGTTTAAATCTAGACTAAAAACACATCTCTTTGGCTTAGCATACACATAACACATTATCGATTTCTATAATTCAATGTTAGGCTGCATAGATTAGATCAGCCGGAACCGGGAACACTTCCCATAATTCCTGATGTACTTTGTACATCATAAGAAGGATGGCGTCTACGCTAATATTAGTCTCTCTGTTTATCCCGAGGTTTACCGCAGACCGCCGGATCCAGGGCATATCCAGATCTGATGAAGGACCATCACATGGACACGTCGACACGCATTATCAGGGCTGTGAAGGTCCATGGACACCCACCACTCATCTCCTCACCGGCCGGATGACCCAACCCAACCAGATGAACTGGATAATATCGTGAAAGTTCTGATCCCATCTGACTCCTGGCATTATGCTGCCTAACTCATAATCATACACTGTTCATTCGTTGGCCAAAGGAGGACTGGCCCCCCGACTGAGCCTGGGTTCTCCCAAGGTTTTTTTCTCCATTCTGTCACCTGATGGAGTTTTGGTTCCTTGCCACTGTTGCCTTCGCCTTTTGGCTTGCTTAGTTGGGGACATTTAATTTTCAATTGAACAATACTATTACAACATTGTTTTCCTGTTATCTCTGTAAAGCTGCTTTGAAACAATTTGTATTGTAAAAAGCGCTATATAAATAAAGGTGACTTGACTTGACTTATACTTGCAGTATAAAAGATAGGAACTTACACTTGTCTGAGTTTGCAGATGCTGACGCTGCTAATTACCTCCATCCTCCCCACCTCCACCAAGATGGTCCCTTTCCCCTCCATCCTCCCCACCACCACCAGAATGGTCCCTTCCCATACCTCCGGGGAGTCGGCTGCCCCCCTGGCTTCATTCTCAGGCAGGAAATGCAGTTTCCGCTACCCTCGGATTGCGCGCTATGGAGGGGGCCTATGCCAAAGAACTTTATAAATATTTGCCTGTGGAGCTGTTAATAAATATATGCTTCGTAATATAATTTCTATCTCCCGAGTCTTTCTGGTAGAACTAGAACAAGTGTCCAGGCATGTTGTTGTTACAAAAGACCCGTCCTAAATTTCTTGCTGGTGATATTGATGGGTCTGCGGAGGTTTCGACTATTGATCCAGCAGGTGTTGGTCCAGCTGGACAACACAGGGGCAGTAACATATGTTACCAACTGAGGGGGTTTACGCTCACGCCGCATGTCCCAACTCCTCCGGCATCTCCTCCTCTGGAGTCATCCGCAGCTGAAGTCACTGCCGGCCTCTCACATCAGGTGAACCCAATTGAGCAGTGGATGCACTCTCGCAATAAGTGCCGCTTCAGGGGAAGTGGAGACACCATCCCCAGGGGGTCTGGCTGATTTAGAGTTGATTCGGTTAGAGTTGATTCGACGCAGTAGATGGTAAGTCTTTAGATGTTTTGATCTTTGATGTTTATCTCACCTTTACTGTCGTGACCGTGGGGAAAGGCCCACTGGCGGTGGGGGAAGACCCACGGACATCCGTGAGAGAACGGACGACAGTCAGAAAGACGGCACGCAATAGTGTTAGGGCTAGCCCCCCGAAGCACTGCATAAACAAGCTACAAGTACTAAACAAAGAGAATACCCCCAGGCAGACCGAGGAGGGGGGGAGGATAATCTGCCATTAAGGACGGACCAAACTGTTAAAGACCCGGACAACGGCACAAGGACTATGGAATTGGATGCAGTAAGACATGAGGATGAGGATAATAGAAGATGCAACATCTGTGGCAGAATATTCAAGAACGAACGTGGTGTTAAAATTCACCAAGGTAAGACCAAGTGCAAAAAGCAGTTGCAGCAACGCGAAGTACCTGGTAATACCCAGAGATCCATCTCTGAGTATATTACAGTTACTTGTCAGTCGGAGGAGGACCGGAGCCAGGAGACACACCACAGTGCACCGGACCTCTCTGCTCAACCCGCTCAGAGCACAAGAAGAGGGGGTGAATCTGAAATGCTAGAGGACTTTGAGAGGAAACCACGGTTAAATTTACCATCAGCTACAGACCGCAGATGGGCCCAGCTGGATAAAGACCTGGACATCACCCTGGACAATACCCTCAGGGGAGATGCAACCAAGAAGATCAAAACCATGGTAAAAACTGTCTTTCACGCATGTCTGGACACCTTTGGCACAAAGGAACGCAATATTATTAGACCAACAGCCGGGCCAAGTAGGAGGCAGCGCCAGATTAAAGAATTACGGGAGCAACTGAGAACACTCAGGAAAAGATGGCAGAAGGCGAATGACGAGGAGAAACCAGCGCTAAACCAGATACGGGTAGAGGTGCGAAAAAACTTAATTATTCTCCGCAAAGCAGAGTCACTCCGGAAGAAGCAGAGAGAAAAGCGTGGGAAGAGGAAAGCCTTTTTTAACAACCCCTTTCAGTTTACAGCCGACCTGCTGGGAAAGCACAAGAGTGGACAACTTAGGTGTTCCAAGGTAGGACGTGGAGAAGAGCACGGCAGCAGCACACGGTGACCCCTGCAGAGGCATCCCACTGGGAGAATGTCCTTTCCAGCTGCCAAGGCCCATGCCACACTTTCCATTCAACATGGCAGACTTCACCATGGACGAAGTGAGGTCAGTTGTTAGAAAAGCTCGAGGAGGATCCGCTCCAGGACCATCAGGCACAATGTTTAAGATCTACAAAAACTGCCCACTGCTACTGAAGAGGTTAGCCAAGCTCTTACGGACACTCTGGAAAAAAAGGCAGGAACCTAAGCTTTGGACACTTGCGGAGGGCTGCTTTGTACCTAAAGGACAGAACTCTACAGGTCTCGAAGAGTTCAGAGAGATCTCCTTATTGGACGTTGAGGGAAAAATATTCTGGACCATTGTTGCTAAAAGGCTTACATCATATCTTCTCAACAATGAGTACATTGACCCCAGTGTCCAAAAAGGAGGAGTTCCAGGATATTCTGGATGCCTGGAGCATACATCAGTGATCAGCCAGATTATCAAGGAAGCAAAGAGTAATAAGAACACAGTCGCTGTCGTCTGGCTAGACCTTGCGAAAGCCTACCCGAGTGTACCTCATCAGCTGATCCAAAGGGCTTTGGAACACTACCAAGTACCAACAGGGGTGGTTAAGCTGGTGATGTCACACATGGATTCACTGAAAATGAGGTTCACAGTGGGAAGCTTCACCACCAAGTGGCAAAGGCTGGAGAAGGGCATCATGGCAGGATGTACTATTTCAGTGGTCTTGTTCGTGGCTGCCATGAATCTTCTTCTGAAAGCAGGAGAGATGCAATGTAGAGGTCCCAAAGCAGGAGACGGAACAAGACATCCTGCCTGCCGGGCTTTCATGGACGATGTGACTGTGATGACCCCAGCAATTCAAGGAACACAGTGGGTCCTAAGTGCATTAGAAAAGATGGCGACATGGGCAAGGATGCAATTTAAACCGGAGAAATAGCCGGAGAGATGAACTAGCAAGTTCATCAAGTGCGGCAGGAAGTGGAGGCCCCAAGAAGCGGTGTCGGAGGCTGAAACATACTGGAAACATCAGGAGATTGTCGGAGTGGTCTGCCAAGGCCGCATGGGACTTGGACATTATAACTTTAGGAGGTGGAGTAAGGCCAACACCAGAGGCAAGAGAAAGCTTGTGGTGCAGAGGGTCCGACAGGCAGAAGAAGAACAGCGCCGAATTAAAGCGGTAGGACTGGCCTCCCAAGGGCAGTGGATGCAGTGGGACCAGGCACTCGAGCGATCACTGTCCTGGAAAGAACTCTGGGAAATCGACCAAGGCAAATTGGCTTTCTTGCTATGTGCTGTGGCCGACCTCTTGCCAACCCCAAGTAATTTAAAGATCTGGGGCAAGGAAGAAGATCCATCATGCAAGCACTGTGGAGCAGCGCAATGTACACTAAATCACATCCTGACGGCATGCCCCAAAGCACTGGCAGATGGTCGTTACAGGTGGAGACATGACAAGGTCCTGACAGAAGTCGCCAAATGGGTGGACCTTCAGAGGGTCAAAGCCAACAACAACCTGGCACCACAGTCTCCAAAATTGATCAACTTCCAGTGTGAAGGCAACCATACTCCCACGGCAAAGGCAACTACCAGGCACCCGCCATCCATTCTACAGCGTGCTGTTGATTGGGAGATGCAGGTGGACCTGGGAAGCAGGCTTGTCTTTCCACAGGACATCGCAGCGACCTCACTTCGCCCGGATCTGGTCCTGATTTCCAGGAGCATCAAGACCATCTTAGTAGCAGAACTTACTGTGCCATGGGAAGATAGGCTAGCTATCTCGCATCAAATCAAGAAGGCTAAGTACCAGGACGTGATAGACGAGGCTCTTACCAAAGGATGGCACGCAACATGTTTCCCATCGAAGTCGGCTGTCGTGGTTTTCCAGCAACAACTTTGCGCCATTTCCTAGAGAAGGTTGGCCTGGATCAGAAACATCTGAAAAAAGCCACCAGGGAGATAGCCCTGACAGCTGAGACTAGCTCAAGATGGTTGTGGCTGAAGAGAGCCCACAGTTGGAACCCCTCTGCAGGCAAAGACTAATGCTCTTCGCTGCCCCACTCAGGTGAAGCGTACAGGTTAAGAGGCGAAACGCTAGTGAACCTGAGACGCCTGCTGATGATGCAGAGGGGTCTTCAGCAATGTGGACGCTCCGCCCACCTTCTCACCATGGAATACCATCACAAAGACACCATGCAAGTAGCTCTTGCAATTTCTGCTTGTAGCAAAGCATCTTTGATGTTTATCTCACCTTTAGGGAAACCTGTCCTGATCATCAGGTATCACAGAGACTTCTTTCCATCTGCGGTATTTCCCAGTAGGTAAGTTCATGTGATGTATTCTCTGCATGTTAACCTTCCTCCGCATGGAAAAAGGAACACTTCCCTAGCACTCCGCACATCTGTGAATAAAAAAAAGAAGAGAAAACGTCAAAAGACCTGCTGAAGCAACCTAAACTCATGTCAGTCAAGTCAAGTCATCCTCATTTATATAGCGCATTTAACAATGTATATTGTTTCAAAGCAGCTTTACAGAGATAAACATATAATTTAAGGTAACAGAGATTGGTTTGGTTTTATAGCAGTTCTTGAATAATGATATTTTCAGCTAAAGTTAGTTTTGATGGATTCAATTCCATCGAAATGATCATTTGTTATTAAATTAGGGGCTGAAAAGACGACACCGTTCTCTCTAAACAGAATTTAAAATCGAACCTGTGATAAACGCTGATGGCGTTCACATGCGCATTAAGAATTGATTCTATAGTTATGTGCGTTTGATTATATGTAAATTATGTACTCTTCTCTCTGTCCACACGTGATACAAATGACTGGTTGTTACGATGGAGCTTATTACCTGGGATGCTGGGGCTTGTTGACATCTGCACCGCCGAAACCTCGTACCAAGGTTCAGCTATTATGGGCTTTTCGCCGGGGGACCCCTAGTGTCTGTCATCCACACCACTTCAAATTGACTGACAGATAGCAAGTAATAATGTGAAAGTTTACTGGTTTTGCACGATTCTTTGGTTGTTTTGTACCGTGGATTTGGTGAAGTGTAATAAAAACATACAGCATCATGTGTGTACCTTACTTCTTCTCACCACTGCTTCCTGATGTTTAAGAGGACAATCACTCTGAGTCGCCCCCTATCGCTTCAAGAATAGTACAACAGCGAGCACGTCAAGTATAAATGATCATCCATTTGGGGAGGAGCGCACGCAGTCAGCTGAGGCTCAGGGTGCGGAGCCAGGCGAAATAAACAAGGCTGAAAAATGCCAACAAATGACAGCCTTTCGACAACATTATCTCTGCTCATTGGCAAGGCACAGTCCACTCTTAAGACACAGCTGTAATTCTTAATGGTATTTTTTTCTTTTTTGTTGTGACCAGTTTGTTTGCATTACAAAGTACTCTTTGTACAAATAAGAATAATAAGAAGAAGGACAGATCTAGTGAGACACCATTGTGTGATTTCCTATCCATGCAGGTGGCCATTAATGAGTGTTTTAGAATGACTAGAGTGCAGTGAAGCCATTATCTATGTATCAGTTGCAATGACAAAATTATTTAGATAAACCTGTAATGGACATGGCTAAAAAAAAACTAAAAGTCAATTAATACTGATTGAAAAGCCCACTTTAGATGTCTCTCTGTTCCATTCCTAGTTTCCAAACAGCAAAAAATGCACATAATTCCTTTCCTTTTTCTTTATAATGACAAGTGTGACATCTTACATTTACATTTATTCATTTACCAGATGCTTTTATTGTCTGGTTGAAATGAAAAGTAGAGCTGTGTAAGGGGTATACAGTTAAAGACCCAGAACCAGATATGAAGAATGAAGACCCGGGGCCCTATCTTGCACCCAGCGCACGATCTGAAACGCAAGTGTCAAAGCGCAAAGCGCAAGTAACTTTGTGGGCGGATCCCGGCGCTGTTGCTATTTTCCCGGCAGGATAAATGCCTCTTGCGCCTGGCGCAAATCTAAAAGAGGTTGGTCTGAAGTAGCTTCATTATTCATAGGTGTGGTTTGGGCGTAACGTGAAATAAACCAATCAGAGCGTCTTCCAACATACCCTTTAAGATCAGGAGCGCATGTCGCATGGCGGATTGTTATTATTATGGCGCGCGCACCAGGCGCGCTTCAGAATCGGTTCACAGCCGAGGAGATCGATGTTCTCGTCAGGGCCGTAAAAGAAAGAGAAGTGACATTGGGGATGGGACAACACCACCCAAATCAATAGAAAAAAATATGAGAAAGCTCAACTTAACTGGTAAGTTAAAGAGTAAGGTTTTTAATGTACTTACATTATGGTAAAGGTGATTTCGCATTCTTCCGATTTTTTTTCCCTAGTTCTTGACGGACAAAATAATTTGTCAGATGTCCTTATATACATATGTGTCTTGCCACTATTAGGCAAACAGATCTGATCCGTCATTACTACAATTTGCCTGAAAAATTACCAATATACACTGATAAATGTGTAAGCTAGATTTATGCCTATTTTTTCACATCTTCATGGACACCACAATGATTTCCCTCGTATGGTAATATATTTCCTTGTTATAATGTATGATTTGCAAAAATAAAAACTGCTGCATCTGTGTTGATGAGAGAATCAAAGTGCGTGCGCGTTGTGCACCTGCTACATTATGGCCAAGCATGCGCGCTTAAAATAGCATTATGAACAACGCACAACGCGCCATTGACTTTAGACCAGGTTTTTTTTGGTCAGTGGCGGAATTGTTTACTGGAACTGTAAAATAGCACTAGGGAATGTTTGCGCCGAAACACGCCTCGTTTTTGCGCCGACCCGCCCCGGGAGCGCAAGTTCATTTCCTAGTTCACCGACGTGGGTCTGTGGAGGGAAAAGCCCGCTTTGCGCGGGTGCAAAATAGGAATGATACATGCGTCAGTGTACAAAGTCAATTGCGCTGGGTGCAAGATAGAGCCCCCGGAGTCAGAATTATAAAAAATGAAAGAAAAGTTTTACTGAAGATAGTTTGCAGTTTCATCAGCAGAAGTCAGCTTCAATACTCACACAGGAGTTCGTAGGCCGCCTCCTTACAGTTACAAAGATCACAACAGTTATACGATTTTCAAGGTCTGACGTCTGAGCTACGTCATTGCTTACAGGTTGAATGGTTCTCATTGGCTAAGAAATAGATAAACACAGTAATTTTCCACACATATACAGATAGACGGAAGCGTATCTCCATCGATTATGCAGCTGACACATTCGGACACATTCGGACTCACGTCATGACCTTCAAGGTCGCAGATTTGGGTTTGATGAGCGCCAGCATGTCTCGAACAACAATTCACTCAATCTCCAATAATGCCAGTGGTTCTGTAACCAAGAAGACTAACACACACACCGACACACAGCTTTTCCAAGGTTGGATTTGGCCAGGCTCAAACTATAAACATGAGAGTCATCTCAAAACATCAAGATAATGCATTCTTTCTCTCAACTTTAGTCTAACTGGAAAGTAAGGCTTTAACAAAGAAATGGTCCCTTAAACTATTGGCTTCAATGACCCCCATATGTTTTAACACGTTGAAGACCTTTCTCAAACACAAAACAAGTCCCTATTTCATTTCTGGAAGCCGGGATAAATAAGCAAGCACTGTTACTGCATTCAGATATCAAATACATACATTAAAGAATACATGAAAAGAACATTTCAGTAATTATACTGGTAACTATAATAACAAAGTAAAATCTCACAAGCCTAGAGAAATCATTCAACCCATTTAATATTTAGAAAGAAAAATATTGATTAATACCTTGATTATAATTACTCATCATTACATATACATTGAAGCAGCAGTGGATTCCAATCCACCCCCTTCAGCTGTGCTTCATCAGCATAGCAATTTTAGAAACCATGTCCCTGTATAATGGGTCCCAGTGATATAGTGTAAATGGAGAAGAGGAGAGGTCCAATAACTGATCCTTGGGGTACCCCGGTGACCAGATGATGTGTTCTGGATACCTTTCCTCCCCAGGCAACCTTGAACGACCTTCCTGTAAGGTACGATTCAAACCAGCAAAGTGGAGTTCCAGTGTCTTAAAGTGTAAGCTCACCCAAAAGGTCATGGTTTACTCCGGCCTCTGATTTCTTTGCTCAATCACGTCCTGTCGCCCTGTCGGCTTCGCCGTGGCTCCTCCCACCTTCGGCTCCACTCAGTGTTTGTCCGGTCACCGTTGCATTTAGTGTGTGTTGCCCTGCCTGTCTGGCTGCTATTTGTATTATTCTCCTTAAACTCGTATTGGAACTTTATTCTTCATCTTCGTCTATTTGCCTGCAACAACCAGTGACATTTGAAGAGACTTTATATGATGAACAGATTTATTTTAGGGTTTTATTCACATATAAACACTGATCAACGTAAATACATAGAGCACAATGAATATGGTAAGTGGACTCAACTGACTTGTATGACACACAAGAACAAACCTCATTGGTTCTTGCACATCAAGCAAGTGCGTTCAAGCAGTCTAGCTAGGAAGGTTTAAAACATTAACATAGACATTTCAAACATGTTTTATTGTGTACAATACCCTTTAATGTGTTGACCCTTCCCGTGACCCTTCCCTTACACCTTAAACCTATCCATACCAGCAAACCTGTCCTAACCTAACCCGTGTGTTCAAAATAACACTTTATTCTGTCTAATGAATATTTTCTATTTTTGCAGAATGAGGTATTTATTCATCTTTGGGAACATCACTAGTCTAAAGCTCTTCTAGTCAACCCAAGCTAATTATCTCATTGTGTTTCATCTTAATGGAGACTCCTTACCTTATCTTCAGATCTTAATGTGTTCAACATTGTTAACCTTTCTATTGATCTGCTTGAGTTTGCTCAGGAACTGAATTAGCCTACAGTAGCTCGTCCGATCAAATACTTCACTGGGTGCTATGGATTGTGTTCTCACAGAAAAGCATCTAATTTAGCATGTTGTAACTGCTCAGAAATGTTGCCAGATCCAATTTACCAGTGTTTCAGACATTATCGAGTTTAGCTGCAGCGGTACAGCTTTCTAAGCACAGATCTGGTTCTCCGGAGAGCACCCCTGCGAGCCGACGTACCTCTGGACTCTATTAATCAGGTCTGGATGGTGTCTTGACAGCTGCCTGACCCTGACAAGAGCAATTTTGTCTCTGCCTCTCACCAAGCACTGCTGCGTGATCAATTCTCAGCCACCGAGAAAAATCCTATAAGGCTACAACCAACGCTTGTCTGAGCTCAATGCTCTGTCTCCTCGGGCACATTCATAGAGAGACATAACTCTCGCCCTTCACAATAATAAATCGAAGACGTTATGCTGTTTTTCTCCACCTCCCCCCGACCTTATGGATAAGTCATGAAGGGACAGTTGTGCCGACCACAAAAACTGCTGTGATAAATTATTTTTGTCAAAGTCACTGGCTGTGTATATTACAGGACTGAATGTCATTTTCCATGTGTCTCTGCTTGCAGGAAGAGTTATAGTTATTGTAATAATTTAAAACATTTTGTAATAATAATAATAATTTTACCTAAAAGTTTTAGGTACAATTTTAATAATCTTTTGTCATGCTTTAAATAAGTACACTTACTTTAATGTGATGAACATACTATAGCACATGTAAAGTACTTGATTATAATTTTAACTGTGGTGTGTTATATGTAATTTAATATTACATTTAAAGTTAGCATTTTAAATGATTTTGGCAGTGCACTATAACCACATTTCCAAGACAATACGAGTAATTATGAAATGACATATAAAGATTTACTTTGCCGATATTGAGATCAAAATTAATAAAACCAGCCGTGCAAATAAAAGTGTTTAGATGTAGTATGAGACATCTCTGGTCTAGAAGAAAATAAAATTTTTGATTTCATGTTGAACACCAGCATCCAAAACTGAATATATGCTGATGAAGATAAGACTAGATTACAGTATAAGTGCTGAAATATAAACTGCTGTGTTCAACTTGCCAATTCATCTTTTTCTTTGTAGTTGTAATGCAATGAGTGCGATGTGAAATATAAGACGTGAGCATCCACCTGTCATTATGCAACACAATCTTCCAGTTTTGGTGGTTTTGTCTTTGTTTTATTGGTCAGGTCATGTCACTCGAGGTCTTTTCAGTCTCCCTCAATCTATGCCGTTTCTGCTGAAAGCTTGGACTTGAGGGTAGGTGGAACATTTTGTAGTTATTTTCCAGAAAGGCCAGGGCATTTCAGAAGCTATATTAGGAAAGACAGGGTAGGCAGAAGGGCAGGGGTAAATACCAGTCATTGTTGATTCGGCTAACAGCAAATGAAGCATCTGTTTCTCAACCAATAAATAAGTCATTCAATATTTTAGTTATATTCTTTTATAAAGTGATGTGTTGATGGAAATATTTGGTCAATAGCTCAATATCTTCTCTGGCCATTACTCAGTGCTATTCTTTGTCAACCATTGCTTACTGTGTTTTGTTGTTGTTGTTGTTGTTGTTGTTGTTGTGTCCCCTGCACGTTTCATCCAATGCCCTTGATGAGCTCTCGTCGGTAATTGTGTGAGTTGTTGGAGTCTGAAACAGTAATGTAGTGCAGAGGTGACCCATCCAACAGTGAGGTCAGGGGCAAATGACTTTGCAGCTGAATTGAAGATGGGAAGGTGAGCTGAACTTCAGTTATTCTATAGGTCATTCTTATGCAAAAACACATTCATGTCTCCATCTATCTTTTTAACAAAAGCCAGTTCCTCAATGACATTATCCTGTAAAAAGTGCTATAATATTGGAGGAAAACAGCACGTGCATTTGCAATGATTAGCAATGGATTTTATAAATACAAAGTTCTGGCATGAAACTCTAGATGGTGCAGGCTAATAGGTCCTTTTACTCACCTGTTCATAATCACATTGTTATCTATAAGGCGCAGCTGATTGGTTCCTGCCGTATCAGTGGCCAATGAGCTCGCTGCTCAACCTTCAAATACCTGTATAGATCTGCTACGGGTAATTCATGACAGCAGCGTGTCATTGGCAGTAGCAATTCCTGTACTTGCTCTGCCGCAGCAGTAGCAATACAAGCAGCAGCGTAGCAGATCTATTCCGCCAAGACCAAACATATCAGACAGAGCGCAACGCGTCATAATCTGAAGAGCACGCCCACCGGGGGGGAAAACAATCCAACTGTCTCCATTTATGACATATAACAAAAGACAGAAAAATGCCTAAAAGCTGCTGTGTGACAAGGTGTACAGCAAACAAGCTAAAAAAAACAGAAATACATTGTTATAAGCTTCCGAAACGTAAAAGCCAGCCTTTAAGGAGACAAAATTGGAAACAGTAAAATAAGACGTGAAGCATCAGCAGGAAGAATGGGTAAATTTAACTTCTCAATATATCTCCTCCTCTCAGGTTCACATAGGGTGGTGAAATAAGCAATAGGCATGGTAAAAATTATGAGTTTTTTGTTTGTTTGTTTTTTACAATATCATGTCGCGTTCCAGTGGGCGTAGTTCTCAGAGTAGTTCGAGAGCTAGTTGCGCTCTGTCTCAATTGATCCACTTTTATGTCCTAAAACGAACCGTTTTTTTGGGGTCATCATCTTTGATCATTGATTTCTGGGTAATTTAGCCTGTTTGCTGTACACCTTGTCACCCAGCAGCTTTTAGACATTGTTTTGTTTTTTGTTATAAGTCAAGGAGGCTGCCCCCCCCCTCCCGGTGTGGGCGTGGCCTAAATATGCTCTGTCTCTATGCCAATCACTCTGTGAGTTGTCATGACAGAAATACTGTGAAGACTGTGACGGCCACGGGAGGGTTTTGTTGAAGACTTTCTAGAACTGTGCCACCAGGTAAACTGGAATAAGAGCATGTTGAAGATGTATTTTTGGAGCGGGCTGGATGTCCACCTCCTCCTCCTCATGCCCACGTGTGAGTCCAGATGTTTCCTGCTCCAGTACATCAAGTATGCATTGTGGATAACTGGTTCTCCTCTCACTGTGGAAGAAGAAAGAGAGTACGCCTGCTCCACAATCTCAGTGCCCATTCCAGTCACCCCTGCCCCAAATCCTCCAGTGGTCATCTTAGAGACCTGCCAGCCATCAGCCACGACCCCCACGGACATAATGCCTGAGCCTACCGCAGAAGTGGAGCCCGAGCCTGTCGTGATGAATGAGCCAGAACAATCGACTGAGCCGACCATCGCCCCGGAGCCGGAGCCGGAGCCCGACGAGAAGTCTGACCAGGTGTTATTCCGCATATGCACATGATCAGAACTCCAAACAGCTCCCGTACTACTCTCCATTGGAAATGAATGACTTTTCCGGTTGTTGTTTGTCCTATGCAGTGGAAAGGAGTCTTCAGTCTCTTGTGTCTCCAGAGTTCCCACCCAGTCTCCTTCTTCTACCTCCTCTTCAAAAAACTGCCGGTTCCCCGGCCTCTTCCCTTCAGTCGCTCGACTCCTCCTCTGACACCTCTCCATGGTGTGGGTTTACCTCGGGTCTTCAGGTCTCCAGCTCGGCTCAGTAAAGAGGATCTCAAGGCTTCGCCTCCAGCCACTGATCCCGTCACTCCACCTTGGCCTATCGTCCTGTCGGCTCAGCCTTGGGCCCATCAGAAACTCCCATCAGGACTATTGTCCTTGCAGTGCAACCAGGTTCCCTCGGTCAGATATCACCCAGCTTGCGTCAGGGACTTACAAGCCTTTCGCTGTGCTCCATCTCTCCAGCCCTTGGGCTCCGTCTTCCCTCCGCCTCAGTCCTCAGGCGCTCTGGCTTCACCTCAGACACTCGTCACTGCGGGTCTGTCTCAGCCTCCAGGACCATCGGTGTCGCCGGTCTCGCTGCCTCTTCGTCTGTGCCCAGGGCTCCACTACCATCGGCTACATCTCCTTCAGTCGTGTCCCCCGGTGACATCAGCCAAACCTCCACCATGCCTCCTCCCTCGCTCGACTGTGCCGTGGGACATCGTCCTGGCTGTGTTCTGGGTCCCTGCCCTGCTCCTCCCACTGCCATTCTCCTTCATTCGTCCAGCTTTTGCTTTGCCAGCAACTGGATCCTGCATCAACTCATCCTTGCAGAAACCATTTGAGACACAGCCAGCACAAGAAAAAAAACAAAAAAACAATTACAGAGTGCATGTTTAACTTAAGGCGCGATTTCTACCCTTAAATATCCTTTCATTGTGGTGATCTAATATAGTCAGGTCAAATCAAGTCATATTAAATAAAATCAGTTATTGTAACACAATTTTTAACTTCCTGACCAAGCGGCAACATTCTAATCTGAAAAATTAAGCCTACCCGGAAGTGCGAAAAACTGCAATACATCGAAAATCCGCTAGGGGCAGGTCCCAAAAGGGAGCAAATGTCCATAGACCCCATGTTAAAATGTCCGTTTTCACAGCATAAATTCATGCTTTTACAGGTTGGTCCCATGGAGTTTTATTGTATTTTTCGATAGGGTCCGAGTGCCTGACAACTGTGAGGGGGTGAATTTTTTTCTAAATCTCTAGTCGTATTTATATATAAAATGTATTACAAATAAGGGCGTGGTTAACTTTGATTGACAGCTGATAACGGGCTGTGGCGAGTGGTTTTTCATGAAATTTGACGTTTCGGCCATGATCTGACACAACACATCATATCCTCACTCTGTATCCTTTCTGAAAAGATTTTCCAAGATGGCGCCGCCCATACCCCCCATAAACGGCCTCAAAACCGTTCTTCAGAAAGTCTATGGGTGATTTTATTTCTTGTTCCATTGATTTTCCTTAATTACTAAATAAACTATTTGGAGCAAATGAATTAGGCAAGCCATTGAGATGCACTTCTAAATGCCTGCTTTTAACAGTGGTCAAGAGGACATTAGTTATTAAAGTGTGCTTTAAATTAGACTATTACACTTTTTTTTTTTCAAAAATCCATATTGAGCATTTTGTTGTGGCAGTGTAAAAGGTCCACAGTCCAATTTCTAGGTAATAAAGTATATTGATCAATTACACACACAAACACACACAGACACAATTAAAGATAATATTAAACACAAAACACGCTGATAACAGAAGAGCTAAGTGATTCACTATGGACTCGTTCACACTAATCTGAATCTGTCCTCTCCATGCCTGTTGTTATGAGAGTGAAAGCTCATTGCTTCATATTAAACATCTGCAAGAAACTGAACAAAGGAAAATATCTTCAGATTTTAAGAAATAGTTTACAGAAATAAACGTTCTTCTGATACAAAAGGAGAAATTTAGCAGAATGTTCACGCTACCCTCTTACATATTACAAGTACAAAAAACAACATGAGGTAGAATGAATAAAAACAGAATTTCATTTTTTATCCCTAGCATTAAATCAAGTTATTTCTATTTTTATATATTTTATTTATTATTTCTACTCTGTACAGCATTTTGGTCAGCCTTTTTTTTATGTGCTTTATAAATAAATATTATATTGTATTGTATTGTATTATGTCTAATGAATTTGACTCCAGCTCTGATGTGCTCAAATGTAGGTGGTCTGGGCATTAGAAATGTATGATTATGATGAAGGATGAACAAGATTTAAAATGTAGAAAACATGTGCATGAATTACCAAGTGACTCTGAGAGGAAGAATTAAGATTGATACAGGAGGAAAAGGAGAGAGAGAAAGGGAAACAGAGAAATAGAGAGAAAATCTAATCCTGGGAGAGCTGCATTTACTTTTCACTCGCCTAATGAAATGTAATCTTGATAAAGCATTATTCTCTAATGCAGGTTTTGCATTCATGGTTTTCAAACATATCCATTTATCAAGAGTGGATGCAGTTTATTCAAGGCATACAACCCGAGGATAATACTTTTGGACAGAATTTTGTTTAAGTAGCTTTTTATATTTATTAGGTAAGTAAACACTTATGATACACACACTTGATAGGTCTTACATCAGTAAATAAATGATAGGCCTAATATAAAACAATTTGCATATTCATGTGTCATGAGCATAAGAGGTGAATTTGTTTTGCTAGGAAAAAGTTTCAGCTTGTTTGTTTTGGTAACACCTTATAACTTCAATACATAATTAAACGTGTCATTTACTTAACATAGAATTATAATACATATTAAAAGATAATAAAAAATGTCCCCCTATAAACTCTCTGTATATCACTTTGTGTGGAAGAAAAGCATTATATAAATGTAATAAAGTATTATGTTTAAAATGCATGTACAAGTTGTAGAATGTGATATACTTGTGATATAGCTGTATTCATGTAGGTTTAATGTTAAAAAATATATACAAAATAGAAAAATATAACTAGAAAATAATAATATAAAATGTTGTCTGAAAAAAGAAAAGATCTAAGCATTATCACCATGCAACTAATGATCTGTCTTAACATAACATTTGAATGTTTCTTTTTGCTTTTAAATCCCTACATATATGCATTTGAAATGCTTCATATAGGCCTACTTCAATACATTTTATCTAAGCAGTTTAACAGCTAATAAACAAAGAAAATAAAAGTGAACAAATGAACCTCAACAACCAACGCAGTCTCATGAAAGTGCGTATCAATACCACGAATGTTCTTTCTCGTGGCATTTATACGCCAAAAATGTTTTTTTTTTTTTGCGTGTATATGCTACGCACTGAAACCCCTTGGGTAGGATGGGGGGGGGGGGATGGTGGTGGCGGTGAGTGCGTATTATACGCCATAAAGTGCGTATCATATACACGCAAAAACTGTTTTTGGCGTATAAATGGCACGAGAAATAACATTCGTGGTATTGATACGCACTTTCATGAAGACTTCGGGTCTTCCAAAACAGTTTTTTTTATGCAATTCTCTTTAGTCATTTTGGCTCCATTTTTGAATGTGCAGTGGCGTTTATTTCCTGCAGTGATCAGGCTCTCGGGAACTGATGTGAGCAAGGGAAGGTCTGTTCACTCCTCAACACAAGCTCAAGACACACACACGCATGCACGCGCACACGCACGCACGCACATACACAGATGTGCGTCCAGTCCAGCTGATGTGAGGAGTCACCTCTCTCCTGAACTCTCATCCTGGCTGTGTTCTTAATAACGTGCCTGTGCTTGACAGTGACCTGATTCCCTGTGACAGAAACCAGTCTGGTTTAGTGGAACTTTAGCTGAGAAAAGGCTCTTATTGAAATTGCATTAGAAATTCCACTTACTTCTAACCAGGTGCAAAACCAGCAGTGATGCCAATTATATTAACTCTACACTATGCCAGTCAAAATGACAATCTTTCGAGAGACACACTCACAGTGTCAATTATGTCAGTATGTCAATTATAAGTCAGAAAACTCACAAATTGTGACCTAATAATTCATAGCTGTAACCACCATTAAGGGGGACAAATCCACCCAATAATTAGAAATTGCAATATTTTGCAATAAAAATTGCAATAAAAAAGTGATATTTTTAGACTGCTCTTCCCCAGTGCTTGTGAGTGTCAAAATGATTGAGATGACCGATCAAATAAAAGAAGGCAGGCTTGTTTCCACGTTTCCATTCCACTACTCAACTTTTCAATGATTTTTTTAAGTAAACGCATGTTTACAGATGTGTTAGACAGTTGACCTCCAAATTCCATACTCCAAATACTGTACAACTCACCGAGTGGTTAGTGGTGTTTGTCATTGATGATTAAAAACAAATATATAGGCGCAATGTATGATTTCAATCCGTGTTATTTACTATAGTGGAACTATTTTTTCAGATACCTCACAACCGCGTATTAATTTCCGCTCGATATTTGAGTCTGAGGCGTGAGCACACTCCGGTAGCGCAGTAATATCAACGAGCAATGAGTCCTCCAACAGACATCAATGCGATTTTACAAATTGCCAAATAAAACACGACAGAAACTGTATTTTGCTACGCTACTTGTTTTGAATCACCAACGAACACCACTAACCACTCGACGAGTTGCACAGTTTTGAAAACGAACGTTAAGGGTTGTTTTAAGCACGTGTTTGTGCATGCCCATAGACAGCCACTCTGAAGCGCTCAGATGCGATTCAAAAAGTCGAGACAGGACCCATCGTCAAAATGTCTGTGTTCACCACTCTAGTTCATCCAAAACACACTAGAAAATAGACTCTAAGTGCTAAATACCGGAATTATCCTTTAAATATATCGAAAATCATCATAGATATCCGCTTCCAAAAGTCTTTAGAATAGCGAGATGCAGGTCAGTGGAAAAAAGCCTATAGAGAGACTATAGAGACATGTTTTAAAAAAAAAAAAATATTTCCTTTAACTTGAGAGCTGCACGTCAAGCATGATAAGCTGCAAAAGTCAAACACTTCTGTCTACTGTGTGTTTATATTGAAAAACAATGGAAAAGTAGCGCAGTGGAATGGGAAAACATGTTTTGTGTTCTTAGTTTTAACGGTGGAAGAGAGCATGGTAAAATAACATAATATTCAACAACTGTTTCACGATACAGTAATACTTTGAAAATGTGAATTGAATATATTCTATCATTTAGGCCTACATAATTCATGCGATTCATAACTGAAGGTGATGAAACAAAATTTTTCATTTTTTGACATTAAACATGAATTCCGAAGGCATTTTAACAGCCTTGTAATAATTGCAGATGGATGATAATTTTCTCCGGCCCCTAGTGTAATGAGTTTTCCACATCAGCATCCGCCCAACATCTGCTGCCTCACACACTCACATCTCCCTGCCTTTCACTCATCTCAACATAAGGAAACATGCAACCCCAAACTACCTGTGCATGAAGGAAACAACTAAGCATTCATTGTTGACTTGACTTAAAATTATTCACAGATGCAGTAAATATGAGATGGAAGAATCGAAAATAACGGAATAACATACGGTAACACTTTATTTTTGATGGTCCCTGTTGACTATAAGTAACTTTGCAGACATGTCAACTAGAGTTTTAGTAGACTGTCTGCATAATTCCACTTTATTTAGATGATCATCCAACAAACATTCTGACTATAAGTAACTTTGCAACTACATGTAAACTTAATAACTCTAACCCTACCAGTCTATGAATACTCTACTAACACTAATGAGAGTTAGTAGACATGCAACTTATAGTCAACAGAATGTGTTAAAGGGACCATCGAATTAAAGTGAAACCATTTTATATTGTTCTAATAGAAAATCCTGGTTTCCGGTTCAAACCTGTTTTGGTCAGTTTGTCTAAAAGAAAATAACACAGACAAAAAAAGAAAAGAAAATGTTGGTTTAAATAGCATTTTTTTGCTTTAGGACAATACTGAATCGTTTTACTGACTGCAGAACTTATTGTGGGTTTTGTTACTTTTTATGTTTTTTTTTTTTTTGTTAGTGCATAACAGAAAATATAATGCATATTTTAAACAGCACAATAAACAGTCTTTTAAAGTTGTCTTTATTTATAGTTAATACACTAACTTAAATGTTGACTAATAAAATATACTTTAGATTTTTCTTAAAATTTCTACTTTCATATTTTAGCCAAGTTAGCTTTTGTTTTTGGAGAAATTAAGTTGTAAACATCCAAATAATTATTAAACTGACCTACATTAAGTAACATTTTGGCTTGTGCCTATAATATTTTCATTAAGTATGGCATTTGGTCTAATTATAAATATTTTTTTTACTTTAAATAAATGTTCTTTGTGTTAAATATTCGGGTTAATATTAGATAAAATATATTGAATCAAAACTATATAATTGACTAGATTGGGCTGTAACAAACTACTGTATTTTCTTTTAAGTTGGTTTAAGTATAATTTTTTTTTTCAGTGCTGACCCAAGTCACAAACGTCCACTATTAGGTTTCTATATTCTGGATCCTCTTTCAAACTCAGTCTGCCTGTTCCAGTCAAACATAACTAAAAACATCGCTTTACGAACAAAGAACAGAAAAATGTATTTTATGGGAGTCAGATGAGAATATAAGAACAATGAGTAAAAGAATGGGAGAGAAAACAATTGGAAAAGAAGTGAAATGCTTCCCAGTTGGGCTTGTTAGGAGAAAAAATACATTCTGTGGAAACTGACATTGTACATCACATTAGTGTCTGACTTCCAGTTCCCCAGAGGGCAGAGCGAATGATGGGCGTCCCGGGCCTGTGCAGGTTATGAGCCAGAGACTGCCTTTGATTTACACCGCTGACACAGTCTCTGCGCTACAGAACACAGTGTTGTTTATGTATGAGACGTCTCCTTTGCATATCTAACGATAACTGTGAACCCGTGTGAGATTCTCTGCAAAAGCTTGCATGCTTTTATTTTCTCAACCATCGTTTGAAATATTTCAACAGGACCGGTCTCAGCTCCCAGGTTTGTACTCACTATACTCACATCTCGACTGCTCAAAGACCATAGCTTCAATTATTTTCAGAGATTGCAGAATGTGTTGTTTAAATTCTTTTTTTAAAGATGTTGGTAAAACTTTAAAATAAGTAATCATAGTTAACATTAGTTAACTACCTTAGTAAACATGAACTTTTCAACACGTTATTAAAATCAAAGGTTGTATTTGTTAATATTAGTTAATGTACTGTGATCTAACATGAACATACAATGATCAGCTGTATTTTTATTAACTAACATTAACAAAGATTCATAAATACTGTAACAAATATATTGCCCATTGTTAGTTCATGTTAGTAAATAATACATTAACTAATGTTAACTTAAAGTGATAGTTCACCCAAAAATGAATATTCTGTCAGTAATTACTCTCCCTCATGTTGTTCCCCGTAAGACCTTCTGTCATCTTCGGAACACAAATTAAGATATTTTTGATTAAATCTGAGAGCTGGATCACTCCTCCATAGGCTTCTAAGGGATTGAAACTTGCCGGCCCAGAAAAGCAAAAACAAAACAAAATAACGACTTTATTCAAGTATTCATTTCCTTCTCTCTGGGCCTCGAGTGAGTTCACGTAGTGTAACAGCGCAGCGCTTCTGTGTTGAACGTCACACGCATCACACACATGACCAGCGTCGACCAATAGTGAGCCTACGTGTGACGTGTTTGTTACACTACGTCAACAGCTTAGGAGAATGACATGGAAGAGAAGAGATGGTTGAATAAAGTCATTATTTTGGGGGGGTTTTGCACACCAAAAGTATTCTCGTTGCTTGATAAACTTAAGATTGAGCACTGTAGTCACTTGGACTATTTTAACGATTCATTTAGTAACTAGAAGCCAATTCGCTAGTTGATTTTACGAACGTTCCATGATTGTCAGACGCCACTGGTGGGCGATGACATTTCCGGTCTAACGTTACGTTAGCTTTATCGACAACGCCGGTAACTGTCAGATAAGACTAGGACCAGATAATGGCTCTCTACACCAGATCCTTTCAACATCTGCCAAGGATAACGATAAACGACGTACACCGAATAATTCAAGCGTCAAGTGTGTGTGTGAGATTTTGGTTGGTTGACAGTTGTTGGTTACAGTTTGACAAGAGTTAAGAGTGTGACAAAAACACAATGTTGTGTTTTATTGCAAGTGTACACAAATATAAGTAAACACTTTGCAGTTTGAATGATGTCCTGCATGAACAAAATGACGGAGTATGTTTTTATGTCTCCATTGTTCGATCGCGAAAGAGCCTCTCTCTCTCTCTCTCTCTCTCTCTCTCTCTCTCTCTCTCTCTCTCTCTCTCTCTCTCTCTCTCTCTCTCTCTCTCTCTCTCTCTCTCTCTCTCTCTCTCTCTCTCTTCTCTCTCTCTCACACACACACACACACACACACACACACACACACACACACACACACACACACACACACACACACACACACACACAGTTTGATCGCGCCCGCGCCTCTCTCTCTCGCGCACAGCGCACACACACTCCAGAGTTTTATTTTACTTTATACCGTGTATTATATTGTAAATTCGTGCACCGAACCGTGACACCCGTACCGTTTCGGTTCAAACGGCACATCGAGGAACACTACAATCTAATTTAGAGTTGCCAATTTGATACTGATATGTTAGACGTTTCTTATTCACTGTTAACATTTTACATACAGTACTCACTGATAGCTTGCCACTCACTCTTACATCGGAAATACCGGTAGTAACCTAAACCGGAACTCCCCCCGCCCACCACACAGATTTCGAACGTCCGCCGCCTCACCCTGTGCACAGAGCGAATGGAGGAGTGATTTAGCTCAGATTTAATCAAAAATATCTTAATTGTGTTCTGAAGATGAACGAAAGTCTTACGGGGTTGAAACAACATGAGGGAGAGTAATTACTGACAGAATATTAATTTTGGGGTGAACTAACCCTTTAACCTTATTGTAAATTGTTACCAAGATTTACCATTCATTTGTTTGAATAACTTGGACTTTGAACATAAAAGCTGCTAAACGTTTGCCTGACTGCACTTCATATTGTCTGTGGTAGTGATGTGCTAATGATGTAGTGATGTAGTAGTGATGTAGGTTTGACAAGCTCATCCTCTCGGCCTCTTTTTCTCTTGACTGGTGCTGACGGCTCTGGCTCCTCCTCATCTTGGTCATCCACGGCTGATCTTGGCCCTGGTGTGTCCTCAGGGATGGAAGCAATGAGGACAGGGAGGTTGTTGGAAAGCTTCTGTCCCAACACCTCATCCATGAGGACAAACCAGGGCCAAGATACAGCACTCACTCCGACACCTGTCCCAGGACACTTGCAATCCTCAAGCATAGCAAATTAACTATGACTGTTAACAACAGCAGCACAATACATTTCAGCAAAGATGTGTCTATTAACTTGCTTACTTTGTTTTTTAAAGTTCTCCCTTTTTTTTGGCTTGCAAGGGCTTTACCTTCCCCAGCAGGCCCATTTTCTCCAGAATTGTCCAAAAACAGGAGAAAAAGGAAACAGTTATGCAAAATAATAAGACAGGGGTGCAATCTTAACATTAGTGCCATCTTCACATTAGAAAATATGACACAGCAGGACATGATACTCCAGAAATCATATTTCTGGATCTTCAAGTTTGGTTAAAACATTTGTAGACATACTACAAAAAACAACAAAGTCAAAGACTGTTGCCTTATCTACTGGTTGTCTTATTGTTGTGGGCTTTGTGTAGGGTGAGGGCTATTTGTTATAATACACAAGAGAGCCTAGTTACAAATGGGTCTTTGCCTTATCTCTAAGCCACACTGGCTGAGTTTTGGCCCGGGTAAATAAAGCATCATTTTCAGCCTTATTTTAATCATTTGAGTGGTCTGCTACTTGCTTACTACAACTAAACAAAATACCAGAACAAGTTTTGCCTCAGACCACCCAACAAACAAAGCTGCGCAGTGGTAACATTTTTAATTTAAGTTCATGTTTTTAAGAAAGAAAGACCCCTGGCTTTTAACACTTGTTTCGCTTGCTATTTGAGTAAATGAAAACACAATACTTACATTTATTTGTGAATTCCTTGGTCACCACATAATAACCCGCCATTTTCTTTTAATAAAAATCAGTTCGGCACCGGTGTGCAATGAATTCTGGGGTAGGATAGGCCGCGAAGAGTCCATCTGTTGTATCCTTCATTGCCTGAGAAATGAAAGGCGCATTCGAAGCCGCTTTCGCATTGGGGCAGCTTTGGTTGCAATGCGCTCAAATCGGCCTTCAAATGCACTCTTCGAAGTGTGCAGCTTTTGAATTGGGACGCAGCTTTGTTTTGGTCTGGTGCATAGATCTTCCCTTTTTCTTCTGCTCTTTTTCCTGTTGTGGCGGTCAGCAAACAGCATTGCATTACCACACACGCCCCCTTCTGCATTGGAGTGTGGATCGACTGTGACTGACTGTATTCATCGCCTGACTGACTGCACCAAACCGTGATGTTCACAACGTGACGTTTGGGACGAATACAAGCACTGTTACACCCCTAGTAACCAACATTAGTTGCATCGCTTCACTGCTATTCAACTCTTCTCCTGTGGCCTCATGGGATAGTAAAGTATCTAATGAATGCGCACTTCTCGCTGGAAGTAGTAAGTCATCCGGGTACTTTACTGTTTTATAAATACTATAAATACGGACATACTGTTTTTACATAATTATCACAATTATTTTGTTTGTTTTATTGCCATGCTCTGTTTCTTTTTGCCTGTCAATGTTTTGCCTGAGTTCTCGTTCATTCATTAGTTGTCATGGTTCCTGATTAGTTCACACTTGTTCCCTGGTCTGTTAATGAACTTTCCTTGTGTTTTTAAAGGCCTCAGTTTTCCTCATTGTCTCACGTTAATGGTTATAGTTGTGTTGTGTTAGCTCTTGCTGTTTTTTAAAGAGAATTCCTGATTGTTGATTCTGTCACTCATCATCCGTTACACTAGTGGGAAAGTATGCGATTTTTGGATGCAGCCAGTGTCTTTATGAGTGAGTCATTTGAATCATTCACTCAAATGATTTGTTCAATAACACTAATTCATTCAGGAACAAATCAATAGTATTGCATGTTTCTTGAGACATGATGGTAGATTCTGCTTTGACATTGTTTCAAATGTTTCAAAATGTTTTTTTGGAGTTTCAAAATGGATTTCTTTGGAAAATGTCAAGTCCACTCACTCAGAAAAGTAATGGTGCAGATCTCCTGAACAAGCTGCATGATTTGATGGCAAATTATGTGGGATGAAATAGACAATGCAATTTAATAGTATAGGCTAATAGTGGTGCTCAGGTGAACTATTAATTTTGAAGCGTGTAGCAAACCCCATTTTTTTTCAACATAATGGTTATAGAGGCTGCTAGGCTTCTGGTTTTAACTACTGTGAATACAGTCACCCAAGCTATCTATTTGACTTAAAACAAAAGCTAAACATAGAGGTTGATTAGCCGGGCTATTGTTAAGAGTTAGACTTGTAATTATCTCATTGGTTCATCTCTTTTGTCAGCGAGCAACACTACAATTTCACAATAAGTCCATTGAGTTTCAGTAAATACTGAAAAGTATTTAAAAAGTGGGCTATTCATATACTGTTGCCCTCTCACACACCTCATTATGTGTATGTACCACAGTAATTGGATAACACAGATATTTGTACCTGCCTTTGTAGACATCAAGATGAAAGAAATAACTGGACATGCATAGTAGGCTCTGTTTCAAAACCTACTGTATTAGATGCCTATCTCGGTAGCATTTAAGGCCACACTTTTAACATCTACTGTTTTTCCATTATCTTAAACAGCATATCAAATATCATTTGCAAAAATGCATTGTAACAAGTTCACCCTTGTGAAAAAGTATGCTTAATTGTACTGAATGTGCACTTGTAGTGTAGAAAGTATAATCTCAAAAATATAATTTAAAAAAACCTTGTGGATAATAAATTATTACTGAAATAATAGACCACTTTAAAGTACTTATAGGGAATACGTTCATGACTATTTTTCTAAACACACTTAAGTTCACTTTAAAAAGTGCACTTTTTAATTGGATCGAATTAAGTTTTACCTCAAAATAGATATTAAATCATGTGTTAATTTTAGTTGTGCTTTAAAGAATAGCCTACACTTATTTTGATGTGTTGACATGCTACATAGGCTACTTAAAGGGATATTTCACCCCAAAATAAAAATTCTGTCATTAATTGTCACCCTCATGTCGTTCCAAAACCTACTATCATTCATCTTCGGAACGCAAATGAAGATTTTTTTGATGAAATCTGAATTATTTCTGTCCCTTCATTGACAGCTACGCAACTACCACTTTGATGCTTCAAAAAGTTCATAAAGAGATCATAAACTAATCCATGTAATGGTTTAGTCCAAATTTTCTGAAGAGACTCTATCACTTGATATGATGAACAGATTTGATTTAAGCTTTAATTCACAAATAAACATTGATTATCGAATATAAACAGAAGCTCAACCTAACCTGCTTGATGCGTGAGAATAAAACCCTTGCTGAAGCTCAAATGTGTGCCTAACACAACAATGAACCTCATTGGTTATCTGAAGCTCAAAGCCTTGACTGTGAAACCAAGGCAATGTATTTTCAATGTACTAAATTGCGATTTGTATCATTAAAAATGTATAATTACTGCACATATATATATGTTTAAATACGCAACATTGACGTTTCAGTAAAAAATTACATTAAAGTGTATTTTAAAATACAATAAATGGGCTGTAGCCAGTATTAGCACATCTGGCAGCACTTTTTAACCATATTTCAAAGATTTTTTTTTAAATTACACTGTAAAAAATTTGGAGTAGGATTTACTTGAAAAAAGCTTGCTAACTTTTTTCACTCAGAAAATGCTAGTAAATTTACAACGATTTGCCAAGTAAAAACCTAAACATATTTATCAGTAGCTTTAATTAGAAATATTTAAGTTAAATTTACTTGGAATATGGAATTAAGTAAACTTTACTTAACCTAGTCAAGTGAAAGTAACAAAGAAAATAAGAAATTTTAACTTGGCTAGTAAAAGGTTGAGTAATATCAATTTAGTTGAAATTTCCTTTGCATTACATTTCACTCAAACAACAATATTGAAATACCAGAATGTGCTTTACTTAGAACTTCTAAGTAATTTATACTACATCATGTCAGATGTTAAACATCATGTGAATGCAAAGACCTCAATACTTGGTAGACAATACACAATGACGGTAACATTTGTAATCGTTTTTGTGTTTGAATGTGTCATTTTGAGCAGAAAATGTACTCGAAATGTCACAAAATGGCAAGTTACTATAATCCTAACAACAAAAGCAATGATAAAACAGTGTAAATACAGCTGGAAACCAGTGAAAAATCAACCTCATTAATTATTCAAGGTCCAGTGCATGATGGGAACCCCAGTATCAGAAAAGTTGAGTAATTTTTACTTAATTTTATTAAGTTGATATTTACGCTTTCATTTCTACTCGCTTGAATTAAGTACTGATATGGAATTTACTTAGTTTTTTTTAATTCTTGCCTGAACTAACTTTTTCATGTACATTACATTGTTTTTTTCAGTAGTATTTACTTCACCACAAAATCATTTTTTACAGTGTACAAGATGTGTCAATAAGCACTCTTAAAATACCAGCACAATTAAAAATGAATTGTATTTACTGTAATATAAATTTAAACTACAACGAATTTTCATTTAATTGCAAATAAGATGCAATTCAATGTTTAGCTTAGCAACATGCTTATGTCAAACTATTGGAATTAATTGTGATTTCAATTTTATGCAGAACGTCATGTTTTACATAGAAAACACACGGTTTTTATGTCAGCATATTGCCTTAGAGCTGTGTGGGCAATTTTCCAATAAAGGGAACAGAGCTAGTGTGTTAATTTATTGCAGTCAACGCCACCAATGTCAAACTGACATATCATTCTTGTAAAGTGTGATGTACGTCTTATTAATGTGCCTGAAATCATGATTTGAGAGCTAGTTGCTACTCTCCTTTATATTACAGTATTACCCCAAACCTCCTCCACTAGGACACAGTGACAAATCTTAATTAACCCTTCAGTTATTTGTGACATCTTGAAATGTCGTGACCTGAAGTTGCAAAATAAATTTGAGAACGGATTGACAGTTCATTAGTCTGAATGCTGAGATCCTGAGCTCTAACATATTTAATTATGACGTTGCTACAAGTACAACGTAATTTGTAAGCACATGTCCTGTAGCATGACATTCCCCTCGTGTGCTGATAAAAGCTTCAGGTTGCAGTTCTTCTACTTTTCTATGTTATCTGGAATATCTCTGTAGATTATCAGCTGTGAATATATGTGTGTCATTACGTATGTATGTGTGCGCAAGACATGGAAGGTAGGTGCAAAAGTGTCAAATGATTTCTTGAGCTTCATCCGGGCTGTATTGATCCTTGTTTAAAGGTTGGGTTGATGGATTAGGACTTCTGTGCTCTCCTACAATCTTACTCTCACATTCTTCTTCTAGTTCTTGACCCAATGTGACATTCTAATTCCCGCTGCAATGAGTTGTCCTTGCATTGATGGGATTGATTCGATAGATTTAAGATACAGAGAATTGAGACACATATCTTTAAGCCTTACATCCAGCTTTTAATTATTTAGTTTTATAGGCTATTCGCTCAAGGTTTCAGTGAAAATCTCTTTTAAATGGCCTAATTCCAAAAAGAAAACAGATTTTAAAAGAGATTGTTGTCATGGTAGATGAGATTTAATGTGAAGCAAGTAATTTTGTCCATGTTAAAATTCTTAAAAGTCTTTTCCAACTTATTTTTAAATGGAAGAGCTTGTAACATTAATGTACAAGGCTTCCAGTTTCATCAGCTTCCAGTTATTTTAGCTGCATAAAAACTCTTGATGTTGCAAAATGGTATTTGTTACTTTTTATTCTGGCTACATTTTCTTTTTTTTTTGTTGCTGACATGCTTAAACTTTAGAGCAAGTCTTGTTTAAAGCCATTTTGAATTTAATTCACCCAAATTAATATTCATAAAATTATCTCCTTTTGTGATCTGTCACGGAATAGGTAGCTGTACAACGAAGAAAATATACAAACTGACTTTTAACCTAATATTAAACAAACAGGAGAAAAACTTGGAGAAATCACAACCACGTACACAGCTGTTAAACAATGCAAGACAAGTGGAGGGAGGGAGGGCATGGTGGCCAGGGTGGCTTAGGCAGGAAGGGAAGCCTCTGGGGCGGTACTGGCACAAGAAGTCAGGGAGGTGCCAGTAGCTCAGGTAGACTGGGAGGGGCCAGCTTCACTGGGAGCCCGAGAGGTGCCGGCAGTGCTGGAACAGGTGTCTTGGGGATGGCTGTGTCTGGGTGAGCTGGTGGCTGTGGGATGGTCTATGTGCATGGGGACTCAGGGGCTGGAGCCGACACAGGGACTGGAGCTGATATTGGCTATTAAATTCAGATAAAACGGAGGTATTACTTATTGGTCCAAAAAAAATACCCACAAAATCCCTTACAATACAACTTTAATTTAGAAGGATGTCCTGTTACTTTATCCACTACAGTAAAAGACCTGGGTGTTATACTAGACCTAGGGTGGCCATTTCCATAACAACAAAAAGGAGGACACATATATTTTGGTGATCAGCGGTTTTGTTGACGGGGGGGTGGGGGGGGGGGGGGGGGTTGGTATGTGTTGGGTTGGTGCTGAGGGCACGCAACTCTAGCTCTCTGCCGCGCGCTGCACGGTTTGGAGCACATAGAGTATGTTCTGTCTCGCATGCGCGGCTCTAGATTCCAAGAGATTTGAACAAATTTACGGGCATCAGAGAGCCGCTATCATTATGCGGGATTTTAAGTTAATTTAAAACAAAAAAAAAAAGAGTTAATTTTTTTCAAAAATTCAGCGCAACTCCAAAAAGGAGGACAAATGAGTGTCCGGCTTGAGGCTGCGCCGGACAGGGGGCTTAAAATCCGGACTGTCCGGCCAAAATCCGGACGTATGGCCACCCTAACTAGACCGCAACTTGACTTTTGAAAATCATATTTCATATGTTACAAGAACAGCCTTTTTCCACCTTAGAAACATTGCTAAGCTACGTAATATGCTATCTGTTTCAGATGCAGAAAAGTTAGTTCATGCATTCATGACCTCGAGACTAGATTACTGTAATGCTTTATTAGCTGGTTGTCCTGCATCCTCAATAAACAAGCTTCAGTTAGTGCAAAATGCAGCCGCTAGAGTTCTTACTAGATCAAGAAAATATGATCATATAACACCAATTTTATCATCTCTACACTGGTTACCTATTAAGTGTCGTATCAATTACAAAGTATTACTATTGACTTATAAAGCTCTAAATGATTTAGCTCCTGTGTATTTAACAGACCTTCTATCGCCCTACAATCCATCGCGCTCTTTTTAAGGTCACTAAATTCGAGGCTTCTGGTCATTCCTAGGATATCTAAGTCTACTAAAGGAGGGAGGGCGTTCTCACATTTAGCTCCTAAACTCTGGAATAGCCTTCCTGATATTGTTCGAGACTCAGACTCTCTGTCCCAGTTTAAAACTAGATTAAAGACGCATCTCTTTAACCAAGCATTCACTTAATGCTTACCTTTAATACTACTTCTGAATCAGTTCGAATGCATTAATATTATGAACATCAGCTATGCTAATTATTTCCCATCTGTCTTTCTGCTGTTATCTCGGGACGCTTGTCCCGAGGTAAATAGCGTTCGTCAGCTCCAGTTTGTATCCAGCCTCTCACGGAGACTTCAGATGCCCCACCACCTGTGATGAGACGACTCGACGCCTGTGAAGAGACGACTCAACGCCGGCGATATGTTATGTACGGTGGCCGAGAGAGTTCAACGTGCTGCAACCTAAAGAAGACGCATGCAAATAGAAAAAAATGCATGCAAATAGAAAAAAACGCATGCAAATAGAAAAAAACGCATGCAAATAGAAAAAAACACCCGCAAATTAAGAAAACATCTTCATCAGTTTCACAACACACGTGTGCTCCAAATACTCACAACACAACCAAATAGAGAAACGCGCTGCAAAAGTTCACAACACAACCAAATACAGAAACGCGCTGCAAACGTTCACAACACAACCAAATACAGAAACGCTGCAAGTAACACAGACCGCAACGGAAATGTTTCCGGGGAACCAAATAAGGACGGACCCGGCTGGGACGTGATAGACAGGACGTGCTTACAGCAAAGAACGTATATTTTTTTATAAATTAACTATAATTTTAAAATAATATTGTAATATATTGTATATATAAACAATATTATAATATATTGTAATATTATACTTTTTTATAGTTCTTCTATTCTCTTTGCTTACAGCTCAAAATTCTACTTTATTTTATTTTATATATAAAAAAATCTTTTACCCCGCAAAACACACAGAGATTCATTTTTTATGACATACAACTTGTATACAGTATACAAAATGTATTAACAATATGTTCAATGTCATCAGAATACAAATGAGAAAAGAACAATGAGCTGGAAACTAAAATATAAATAAAAAAGATAGAGAAGACGAACATGAAGGCAAGATATTAATCTATACATCAGTTACACTATACAAATTGTTTCATGTTATGTTTAAATTTTCATAAAGAAAAGTTTCATAAGAAATGTTAGTTAATGTAGGGTCCAAAGTTTAAATAAACGCATATTGTAACATTTCTTTTTTGTAAAGGAAAAATAAACAAATACATTTATTTGCAACCGTTATATTAACAGCAATATATTTCTGTCGTCAGAACAGCAGTTCCGCTGATGGACAACTGCTGCGTTGTCATGGGAACATCCCAGGTGAAAATAATTACGTTGGAAATTACGTTGTCTTTCGTTGCTCCCTTCATCAAGTGCGTTCTAAACGGCTGTATAAATGGGACTCTAGTGCCACGCTCACTCCAAAGTCCCAATTGAAAAGCTCTGCCATGAGTGCCATCTGCCCTTCGAAGGGAGTAGGGCATAGGGATGCTCACGAGCAATAAGCACGTCCCAGCCGGGTCCGTCACTTATTTGGTTCCCCGGAAACATTTCCGTTGCGGTCTGTGTTACTTGCAGCGTTTCTGTATTTGGTTGTGTTGTGAACTTTTGCAGCGCGTTTCTGTATTTGGTTGTGTTGTGAACTTTTGCAGCGCGTTTCTCTATTTGGTTGTGTTGTGAGTATTTGGAGCACACGTGTGTTGTGAAACTGATGAAGATGTTTTCTTAATTTGCGGGTGTTTTTTTCTATTTGCATGCGTTTTTTTCTATTTGCATGCGTTTTTCTGTTTGCATACGTTTTTTTCTAATTGCATGCGTCTTCTTTAGCTTGCAGCACGTTGAGCTCTCTCGGCCTCCGTAGGTAGGTTATGCCCTAAATTAATACATGATTATCTAACTGTATTTTTCTATGTACATTTCCAAAATGCACTTTCTGTAAACCTGCTTTGAGACAATGTGTATTGTGAAAAGCGCTATACAAATAAATTTGAATTGAATTGAATTGAATTGAATTCCTGGGCTGGAGCGACACTGGAGCGACACTGGAGGGACTCAGGGGCTGGAGCGACACTGGAGGGGACTCAGGGGCTGGAGCGACACTGGAGCGACACTGGAGGGGAGTCAGGGGCTGGAGCGACACTGGAGCGACACTGGAGGGGAGTCAGGGGCTGGAGCGACACTGGAGCGACACTGGAGGGGACTCAGGGGCTGGAGCGACATTGGAGCGTACTCAGGGGCTGGAGCGACATTGGAGCGGACTCAGGGGCTGGAGCGACATTGGAGCGTACTCAGGGGCTGGAGCGACATTGGAGCGGAGTCAGGGGCTGGAGCGACATTGGAGCGGACTCAGGGGCTGGAGCGACATTAAAGTGGACTCAGGGGCTGGTGCGACATTGGAGCGTACTCAGGGGCTGGAGCGACATTGGAGTGGACTCAGGGGCTGGAGCGACATTGGAGCAGACTCAGGGGCTGGAGCGACATTGGAGTGGACTCAGGGGCTGGAGCGACACTGGAGCGACACTGGAGGGGACTCAGGGGCTGGAGCGACACTGGAGGGGACTCAGGGGCTGGAGCGACACTGGAGCGACACTGGAGGGGAGTCAGGGGCTGGAGCGACACTGGAGCGACACTGGAGGGGACTCAGGGGCTGGAGCGACATTGGAGCGTACTCAGGGGCTGGAGCGACATTGGAGCGGACTCAGGGGCTGGAGCGACATTGGAGCGGAGTCAGGGGCTGGAGCGACATTGGAGCGGACTCAGGGGCTGGAGCGACATTAAAGTGGACTCAGGGGCTGGTGCGACATTGGAGCGGACTCAGGGGCTGGAGCGACATTGGAGCAGACTCAGGGGCTGGAGCGACATTGGAGCAGACTCAGGGGCTGGAGCGACATTGGAGTGGACTCAGGGGCTGGAGCGACACTGGAGCGGACTCAGGGGCTGGAGCGACATTGGAGCGACACTGTAGGGGACTCAAGTCAAGTCACCCTTATTTATATAGCGCTTTTAACAATGTAGATTGTTTCAAAGCAGCTTTACAGAGATAAACATAATTTAAGGTAACAAAGAATGGTTTGGTTTTATAGCGGTTCTTGAATACGTTGTTTCCAGCTAATGTTAGTTTTGATTGATTCACTTCCCTCGAAATGATCATTTGTTATTAAATTAGGGGGCGCTAAGACGACGCCGTTCTTTCTAAATAGACTTTAAACGCGAACCTGTGATAAACGTTGATGGCGTTCACATGCGCATTAAGAATTGATTCTATAGTTATGTGCGTTTGAATATATGTGCGCATGTTTGTAATTCGCTACAAACCATGCCTAAACAAACTACTTGTCTTGCCTATAAATTTTGATGCAGAATTTTATTTTATCAATTCGGGGTAGGGACGCGAAACCGGAATTTCATAGCGCTTTATCTGTAGAGTGGAATAGGGATCCTCCATAGGGAGAGGCTAGTTATTGTAATACCCCTGAAGAAGAAGTATAAAGCAGATAAAGAATAAATCACACAAGCGCTGCAGTGATGGCTTCGTCGTATTTACTCTGAATGAAGCACATCATGGAGCGCGGGCTACTAAGGCGTGCGATGACGTCATCACTCTGGTATGCCGAGCAAAAATAATTAATTTAATAAATGAACATAACACTCTTCTTTTTTAACAAAACACGAATAAGCATTTAAACAATATTATAATGCATTTGAAAAAAAAACACTATATACATAAAATCCACTATATCACACTCTCCCCCTCAAAATAAGATGTCGTCCCGACATCATATCGCAAAAGTAATCAGGTCCAGCAATGCCCAATTTACAGAATTGAACTCCATCCAGCAGTTGTTGTATGCAACGTCAGATTTTACAACACTGTTACCAACATTTTCCTTGCACAACATTTCTTTTTCTTCTTTTTTTTCAGTGTTTCTGCAACAACCAATCATTTTACCATACAAGAGTTCATATTACTTAATAGGCAAGAGGCACTAGTTCGTAATAGTCCCAGGGTTAGTGTCAAACAAGAAAGTCCTCTTTAAACCCCAGAGTCTCTTTTAGGGAAAAACAGTCCATTAATTTGTCCTGGCAAAAAGTCCTTCAAGCAAGAAAAAGATTCAAAAAGTGTCAACAAGAAAGTCTGAAAGTGATTCAAAGTGTCCTCAGTTTCAAGACCGCACAACAGTCCATTTTCTTAATATTTGGTAACAGTCCATTGTTTGTTTTCTCTTTTTTTTCAATAGTTTCTCACTATGGGCAAAAAAACAGATTCCGGGTGATGTGGTGTGGCATTTCATTTAATAGCACACATATGAGGGCTGTGGGTAATAAATTGGCATTGATAACCAGGGTGTCGCAGCGGTCATTCCACTAGATGCAACGTGTGGGTAGTGCTTTTTTTTCACTATCTGTACATTGTAGCATGATGGGGTCCCAAAGTTGTCATAAGTAAACTTTTTTGGTGGCCGTCGCTTCCTCCTGGTGAATTGATGCTCGTTTTCCTCCTCTGAGGTCCTGTACCTGGACCCAAGCGCTTCAGTTGTTTCATCAACAGGTAAGTCTTGTTCCATTGGGTCAACAGATGGTTCGTTTTCATGACACTCTTGTCTTATTGCAGGTGCTGGCTCTGGAAGATTTATCTCTGACTCGGCTGAAAGTGACTGTGGGATTGGTTCCGACACTGGAGGGCTAGATAGCGGTTCACAAGGTACTGACTGTGGAGGTAACAGATCCCTGTTTCCTTGATCACTGCTTTCTTGTGGTCTCATCTCCACTCTGAAGTAATACTCATCCTCTTCACTTTCATTATCGTACTCTGGCTCACATTCTCTTTCCATGGTGAGCTGAGTTCTACTGTTTCTCGGCTGATGTCCTCGCTTTGGTTTGATACTTTGAGTTGGTGTGATGTTAAGAGGCAGGTGGTCACATGGAAGGAGAAGATTGCGATGTAAAACTCGTGATCTGCCTTTACTCTGTTCAGGTTTTACTTCGTAGACTGGAGCACCTTCTGCCACCTGGCGTGTAACAACATGAACCTCTTCCTCCCAGAAATTTCTCAGTTTCCCGGTCCCACCTCTTGGAGTTAGGTTTTTCACGAGGACCCTGCTTCCTGGGAACAGGTCAGTGCACCTCACTTTTTGGTCGTAATTCCTTTTGTTTCTTTCTGCACACTTGTTTGCCTGTTCTCTCGCAATCTCACAAGCTTCCTGCATTCCTTTTGTCCATCTTTCCATGTACTCACTGTAACTTTGGCAGTTATTGTCGGATTCAAGTCCGAAGAGAGCATCGATGGGCAACTTTGGTGAGCGTCCGAACAGCAATTGGAAAGGTGAGAAGCCAGTCACGTCACATCTAGTACAGTTATAGGCAAAGATCAATTTGTTCAATGCATCTTTCCAATTAGCTTTTTGTCTGTCAGTCAGGGTTTTCAGCATCTGCAATAATGTCCGGTTAAATCGTTCCACCTGCCCATTCCCTTGGGGGTGGTAGGGGGTGGTCCTTGAGCCGGCAACGCCGCTGTACTTTTTGAGTTGGGTGAGTAGCTGGTTTTCAAATTCTCCCCCTTGATCGTGGTGAATTCTAGATGGAAACCCAAACTTCAGGGCGAAATCATTGAATAACCGGTCAGCTACTGTTTTTGCCGATTTTGAGGTGGTGGCATATGCCTGGGCAAATCGAGTGAAGTGGTCAACGATAACTAAAATGTACTCATAACCCCCCTTGCACTTATCCAAATGAAGAAAGTCAATAGACACTAATTCGAATGGGTGGGTCGTTTTGATAGTTTTAAGGGGTGCTCTTGTCTCACGGCATGGTTTTTTTTGTTTGATGCAGGAGCAGGTTCTCAGGACATAGTTCTCAATGTCTTTCTGCATGTAGGGCCAGAAGAACCGATCCCTAACAAGGCTTGTGGTGCGGTCAAGACCCTGATGACCCATCTCATTGTGCAGTTCCCTTAGAACAGTTGTTTTGAACTGAGTGGGTAATACCAGCTGTTTCCTGTGAGATGTTTGGCGGAACAGAATGCCATGTTCATCCAGCTTCAGCTTATCCCATTCTCTCAGAAGAACTTTTGATAGCGAGTTGACCGACCGCCACTGCTGAGGAGGCCTAGATCCTGTTTGTAAGTGTTCAATGATTACGCTTATGTCCTTGTCATCCTTTTGTGCTTGTCTAATTTCTTCTTTTGACAGGGGTTTGAGTAGTCTGTCATCTTCCTCCACACATACTGGTACACTCTGAAAGGCCACAGCAAGGGACACATCTGGATTACGTTGGATTTCTACTGCTTGTACTACAGCTCCCACACAGTCAGAGGAGAATTCCTCAGTGCATTCTCTCATTGTTGTTTCCAGGTCGACTGGCATCCTGGAGAGTGAGTCTGCATCTACGTTTTCCTTACCGGGACGGTAGCGGATGGTAAAATGGAAGTCTGCGAGCTCTGATACCCATCTACACCCGGTGGCGTTCAACTTTGCAGAGGTCAGGACATAGGTCAATGGGTTGTTGTCGCTGAACACCGTAAAGGTTGGTGCATAATACAGATAGTCTCTGAATTTTTCTGTTACAGCCCATTTCAGAGCTAAAAATTCCAATTTTCCACTGTGCAGGTGGTAATTTTTCTCTGCTGCTGTCAAAGTTCGGGAACCGTAGGCAATTACTCTCAGCTTTCCCTTCTGATTCTGATATAAGATTGCTCCCAACCCTTGGTTGGATGCATCCGTATGGAGTATGAATGGTTGGGAGAAATCTGGAAACCCTAAAACCGGTGGCTGAACCAGGCAATCAATCAACTTCCAGTTCTCCTGATGTTCTTCACTACTGTGTTCCTGGTTCCACTAATTGTTTACTTGATGGTACCACTGATTCCGTTTGTTGTTTCTTACGTTGTGCTTTCCTTTCTCTGTGTTCACGTCAGTGTTAGCTTTTAGCAAGTCGTAGAGGGGACTGGCAATTCGGGAGAAGTCTTTGAGATATTGCCGATAATAGCTGAGCAGGCCAAGAATCTTGCGCAGCTCTCCCACGGTGCTCGGTTTCTGTTCCTTAAGCGCCGTTACAGCGACTGTGTCCGCAGGATCCATACTACTGCCTTCCGCTGAGACAATTCTTCCCAGGTAACGCACCTCCTTTTTAAAGAGCTCACATTTTTTTGGTTTTAACTTGACTCCATGGAATTGCAACCTTTTCAGCACTCTCCGTACCGCTTCCACCTGTTCGTCGAAGGACTCAGTGAAGACCAGGATGTCATCCAAATAGGGTATGCAAATTTTATCTCTCAATCCTTCCAGGCATTCCTCCATAAACCGTTGGAATGCTGCGGGCGCATTCATAAGGCCAAAAGGGATACGAATCCATTCATAGAGGCCCCATGGTGTTGTAAATCCAGTCAGATACCTGCTCGCTGGGGACATGAACCCTTGGTGGTATGCTTTTCCCTGGTCCAGCAGAGAGAACCACGCATTGCCCCCCAAGCCATCTAGGATATCCTGCACCCTGGGTATTGGCTGCCGATCAGGGATTGTTTTGCTGTTCAGGCCCCTATAGTCAATACACAGCCTGAGACTGCCATCTTTTTTCCGGACGCAGACAATGGGCGACGAGTAAGGGGATTGAGACTTGGTCACCCATCCTTGAGTAATCAGGTCGTGTAAGTAGTCCTTCATCTCTTGGTATAATGGTTTAGGGACTGATGTGTATGTGCGGGCAACAGGGGTGCTATCATTTAAAGAAATACTCAGTTGTAAACCTGGAACACAGCCAATATCATCATCTGACTTTGAGAAGGCATGACATTCCTCCCGCAACATCTGCTTCACTTGTTGTTGTTGGAGCAAAGTTAAATGGCCCACATCAACTGGAGGGTCCCATGAATCCTGGTTGTCATCTCTACCAGTTGTTTCTGATGGACACTGAACGACAGAGGCTGTGGCTGCACGCGGTGGGTTTGCCGTTGGTAAGACAGACTTAACCGGCTGCAATGTCCCTAGCTCTGTCCTTCCGCTGAGTGTGATGTCATGGTCTGTTCCATTTTGCACACTGATAGTAACCACTGGGCGACCTCCCCTTTTCAGAGTGAAGAGGGTATCAAAAAGTTCAAGGCCATCAGGATATGCTGGATTGACATGTGGTTCAAATAGCAGCACACTATCTTGTTTCACGTGTGGCACTTTTACCTGACACTGAATCTGCATAACAGTATGCTTCCGTATGTTCACAGGCTCCTTCATTGTTCTTACTGCGTACTCGCTGAGTCCCTCTGCAGTCACCAAATTGATGAAGGTATGTACTCTATTTTTCTTTATGCTAGGGAAAGCATTCCTGACAGTTCTGTACAAATACGTATCCGTGGTACCATGAGATCTGTTAGTTTCACTCTGTTTCATTATTTGTTCTATCACGTTATACCCGATGATAGGTCTGGACAATTCTTGGTCCTTCAAGACAAGCGCAGGAATGATTAACTGTTTCACATTCATTACAGGGGATGCTAGCTTAAAGGTCATCTCCACCCATCCACTGTATGGCATGTTTGTCCCATTCGCTGCCACCAGACGCAGACTGTCCGGTGCTTCTGTTGCCTCTGAGATGTTTCTCAGTGTCACTTCAGGCGCGTATTTGGCTTTCCACTGTTCATCTATAATGCATACTTGAGAGCCTGTGTCCCATAATGCTTCTGTCTTTTGCCCCTGTAAATAACAGGTCACAAGACATTGTCTGCCCACTAAAGATGTGACTGCAGAATGCTGGTTAACTTGACAAGGGGCTGTTAAAATACTATCAAGGGACTGGCACTCAAGCTGTCTCTGATGGCTCTTGCTACGTCTCTCATGTTTTTGGGACTTCTCTATCGCTCGGGTCACACCCTGTCCCTTGGGGGCAACCCGCTCCGGTTTAACGGAGCTCCTGGCTGCGGCCTGGTGCCTTTACTCCTACAGCCAGCCGCGAAGTGCTCACTGCTGCCACAGTGGTAACAATGGGTGCAAGGTTCCTCTGCTTGACGCTGCTGGCAATGGAAACATTGTCTGGCTCGTGAAGGACGGGGCTTGGGAAACTGATAAGGGCGCGGTTGTGGTGGCACCATGTACTGCTGGGGATAATACTGTGATGCTGCAAAGCTTGAAGGATGATTTGTGTAATTGATGGACATGGGCTGCTGCTGAGGAGAAGGATACACATGTGGCTGTCCATGGTGAGTCTCTGGTACCGCATAATGCGGACTCGACTGGAGGTAATGTTCTTGTGGAACAGAGGAACACTGAGCTGGATTAGCAGGTGTACGCGGTATGTTCTGTTCCCTCCCCCTGGTTTGACTTTGTGAGAACTGATGTGGAGGCATGTATGAACCTCCCTGCTGTGAACATGTAGCTGTATTTGGTTTCCAGGTTGGATGCTCTTGGACTTGGTTCCATCCTGATGTCTGTCGGGAACCCTGAGATGAGATCTGATGCGATGGGGACACTGTTGCTGTTGGTACTTTGTTATAGACTGCAAAACACTGCTGAGGAACAGATAAGGGTTGTTGCATTGTCTCTTTAATCTGCATGATATCATCACTCAGGCTTTTCAGTTGTGACATTAAATCGAACTTAGACGGTTTGGGCTGAAATTTTTGTTCAGGGAAAGGCTCTTTTAGCTGCACAGCGTGAACAGTACCACTCTTGTCTGATTTTCGTTTGTTTTGTCTTTCAGATTCATTGGCACAAGCAATATTGAGTTTTTCCAGTAACACTTCATCTGGAACAGTGGGATCTGACAGGCATGGTTGAAGGTCACTTTGGACGCGATCATTTTGCAACCCGGTCAAGACTGTGTGCAAAAACATATTCTGGACTAAGGCAGGATCATATTTTAAGCCTGAGTCATCCTCCTGAGAAGCAAACAGAATTTTCTGTCTAAGATCAAGGGCTCGTATTAGGAAGCTTTGTGGCGTTTCTCTAGTGCGCTGAGCTTCGGTGGTGAGCTGCTTATATAGTTCAGTAGCATTTTTCTCCTGATAATGAGACCGAAGTATCCGTCTCAGCATTGGGAGTGTCAGCCCTGCCTTTCCCTCTAGATAGCTCCGCAGCTGAAGCCCTGGTGTGATAGCTCTTGATGACAGAATCTATTATTTCCTGTTCTGGATAGCCCTTATTTAAACCACTTTCGATCTGTCGTGCCAGACTGGAGAATGAGAGACGATCCTTCTGTCCAGGGTCTCCTATTAGACCAGAAATTTTGAAGTCTTTCTGCCATGCTGAGTTCACTTGTCTATGTACTGGATGTGGAGAATAAACCGGGCCATGGTCTACATATGTCTGTCTGTTTCCTGCATTCTGTAGTGCGGCAGGACTAATGTGCATGGCAGAAAACAATTCAGCTGCACTTTTTCCACTTTCTGGCATTTCTCTCTGAACTGTGTTAACCTCTTCAGATTTATTTTCCTCTTTCTCAGTCCCTGGTTCAGAAGCATTAACTGTGATTACCATGAGCTGACTCAGATTGTCATTAATTGTCAAAAGTTCAGCCATGCCGCCATCTTCTAACTCGTCTAGCTCAGTTCTCAGAAGATAGTTACTAAGGCGGTTTAAGAGTGACAAATGAGTCACATTTGTCTCATCCTCTCTTGTTAGGTGAAGAGAGACACTGAGTTTTGCCAGCTTTTCGCATGAAAGTGTGCATAATTTCTCACCAATTTCATCCTGAAGACGTTTTAAGCTCATCCCTTTTTGGCTGCCGTGTAGACAGGCTGTTGAGGGTGATGTTTACCTGACTGACTTGACCTTGTGATAACTCCAAGTGCACACACTGCTCAATCAGTCTCTTCCACCACTCATCCTGAATGTCTCACACTGCTGCTGGTCTGGGTCACTAAGAAGGGGACGATGTTGCGAAATGGGCTCTACCGGTCAGGGAGTCACTCCACCGAACATCTATCCCAGCGGGGCCTCCAAAATTGTAATACCCCTGAAGAAGAAGTATAAAGCAGATAAAGAATAAATCACACAAGCGCTGCAGTGATGGCTTCGTCGTATTTACTCTGAATGAAGCACATCATGGAGCGCGGGCTACTAAGGCGTGCGATGACGTCATCACTCTGGTATGCCGAGCAAAAATAATTAATTTAATAAATGAACATAACACTCTTCTTTTTTAACAAAACACGAATAAGCATTTAAACAATATTATAATGCATTTGAAAAAAAAACACTATATACATAAAATCCACTATATCACATTGGCACTTCAGCACTGCGTTGTCATCGGGTCCAGGCGAAGGTCCTTCGTCAGATCTGGAAACGGCCTGGATCCGGCAGGCTGCAGGAAAACCTCGGGATAAACAAAGACACTAATATTAGCGTAGATGCCATTCTTATGATGTAACAAGTACATCAGGATGTAAGGGAAGTGTTCCCGGTTCCGGCTGACCTAATCTATGCAACCTAACATTTTATTATAGAAGTCGATAATGTATTATGTGAATGCTAGGTCAAAGAGATGTGTTTTTAGTCTAGCTTTAAACTCACAGACTGTATCTGCTTCCCGGACAATGGTAGGAAGATTGTTCCAGAGTTTTGGTGCTAAATAGGAAAAAGATCTTCCGCCAGCAGTCGATTTAGATATTCTAGGTATTATCAACTGGACAGAATTTTTTCGCAATGAATGTGAAGGACTATAATGCGTTAAGAGCTCGCTCAAATACTGGGGAGCTAAACCATTTAGTGCTTTGTAAGTAATCAGCAATATTTTAAAATTTATACGATGTTTAACAGTGTTGGGAGTAACGCATTACAAAAGTAATGCATTACAGTAACATATTACTTTTTGCTGTAACGCAGTAGTGTAAGGCATTACTAATCAATTTTCAGTAATATTTTACTCGGTACATGTTCAGTAAGGCTTGCGTTACAAGTTACAACAGACTTTTAGTTTTAATTGTAAAAAAAAAAAAAAAAAAGCCTACACAGCAAGACCGCGAGACAAGCAGGCTAAATTACCTGTTCGTGGTCAGTCAATAGCCGCGTGTGGTGTCCAAGTCTGTTAATAAAAACTATATGGCAGCGTCTGATATATTTGTATAGCGATTTATTTTTTACAGGAGTGCCGTGAGGTATGATTTCGGCCTCTGTGCTCGCGCTGGCCAGTGGAGAAGCGGCTAATGGTGAAGATGGCATGAAGAAGACTGTGCATTCGCGAGATGGACGTATGCGCATTAGGCTATTCGTTCTGTGTTTTCTTTCTAAACAGTTAGGCTATGTTTATGTGGTATTTTTCATGTTTTCATCACGCAATCATGTTTTTGATGCGGTGGTGACGCGTTCATTTAAGGGCAGCGGCGCTGCCGATAAAGCACCTAAGAGCTGTCACAAAGAACCGGCAAAAGCAATGATTATGAATATGTCAAATATAGCAAGGAGACATTTTACTTGTTTATTAATAAAGGCAGGATGAAGTTGACGATGCTGACTCGCGATCTTCGCAGTAGGAGTGCGCCAGAGAGAAATGCACATTTCATTTCATAAGCAGAGAGCAGTCTGTTTTCTTTCGTTTTTCAGGTCATATATAAAACATATATAAAATCCAGGCAATTGGTTGATGAAACATAGATTAAAATTAAGATGCAATTAATACAAAACGAAATTCACTTTAAAGAAAGGCTTTGTGTCTTCTGTGTGGTCTTTGTGAAAGTTTTTAAGCAGTCTTTTAGTTCCGCTTCAGAGCGCTCGCGTCCGTAACGGAGAACTGTCACCTCTGTAACATTGTTTTTTCCTCATAAATGCGAACACGAACAATAAAATAAAATTAATATTTTATGTTCTGTGGAGAGCCAACCCTTCTTCATCCGATTTGCGCAGTGTAATTCACAAAATTACAACAACAAAAATCGTTTCCTCCTAAAAGATTTTTTTTTTGTCACGCATGACTCTATTTCCCTAAATATAAAATGCATGTGTAGACTGATATTTTTCTAATGTCTGGACTCTTTTCAGGGAGGAGCCTATGGATAAACAGACGTTTTAATATTTTGGTATTAATGCATTTTCTGAGAATTTATTTTTCAAGTTTTGACAGTAGCTAAATGTCATTTCCATAACGCTGGAATTCCCAAATTTTAAATAATTTATCCTCAACTTGTTTTGTGGTGTAGGTCTACGTGTTTTATAATATTAAGTTAAGTTCAAATAATACTAACAGTAATTTAAAGATGTGGTAGCATTGGATCTGGACGGTATGGATAACACTGGGAGTTGGAAGGGGTGTGTCGCGATTCTGCAGGTTTGTGGATCTGAAGTGTCGCGATTTCGGTTTCATATCGCATATCGTTAAATCCCTAGTTATTTTAGAATGTTAAGTTCTACTTCTGTATATTTATTTTGGTGAAAGTAACTCAAAAGTAATACAGGAGTAATGTAACGCATTACAATTCTGAGACAGTAATATTGTAAGGTAATGGATTACTTTTAAATAACAGTAACATGTAATATATAATGTATTCCAGTTTGGAAGTAACTTGCACAACACTGATGTTTAATAGGCAGCCAATGCAGTGTTGACAGAACCGGGCTAATATGGTCATACGTCCTGGTTCTGGTAAGAACTCGAGCTGCTGCATTTTGAACTAGCTGTAGTTTGTTTATTAAGCGTGGTTGGATGGCCTGTTGATGTCAACCTTGCCATGTGACGGTCCAATCCACTCCAGAAACAAGTCCATAACTCATCTCAGGATGTTAAATGGCAATACTCCAATAATTCCTCCACATATTCTTCAATATTACACCCTTGCTGGTAGATGGAGCACAGACTTTTTCCTTGGTGTAGCGGATGTGGTAATGTCTCTCACTGGAACGGACTTGAGAATTTCTCTCACTGGGACGGACTCGTGAATTTCTCTCACTGGAATCATTGTGACCATTTGTATTAGCAATGCTGTCATCCTTTTGTTGTAACGTTCTTGTCTGTCACAGAGTAGTGGCTGTGAAAAAGTGCATGACGAAGATGATACTCAAACTGACTTTTAATCTAATATTAAACACAACACACAGGAGAATAACTTGAAGAAATGCACAAATGTGCACAAGTGCACAAACATTAAACAAAACAAGACAAGTAACAGACAGAAATTGAGAGATTAGATACACAGGCATACAAAGGAGCTATCAAGATAATTAACAAGACACACCTGAACAGAATACTCAAATCAACCAGAAACCATGGAAACCAACAGGAAGGGAACGAGGATGGTAGAACTATTAATAACAAAGAAACTCGGACATAAACAGAACAGAAAAACAAACTCTAAACATGATAGTTTCACCAGCCTGATCTCATGAAATGCGTCTCTATAGCACGCATTGTTTATATCGTGTAATTATATGCAAAACATTACTTTTTACATGCCTATGTTACGCACTATATGGCGCGTAATAAGCACGTACACCACACCAATTATCCTACCCAAGGGGTACCCAGGCTTGTGTTGCAGTTCTATGATTTGCCCCCCAGGGATCTGCGCCAGTCACATTACTGAAAACTATGAATAGCAAAAGCTGTAGAGAGGTTATCATTGGCATGACTTTGTGAGAAATTTTCAAATGACTGCATAAATGTGATGGATATTAGTACACACAACTCTTGTTAGGAGTCTAAATGTGCTTAAATTCACATTTTTCGAAACAACCAACCTGCTTTTGTAGGTATATCGGGAAACATTCATTATTATAAAAAAATATCACACACAGAGTTTATTTGCCAAAGGGGAGTATTATATGTTTAAGATATGTGTATCTTTGTTATATACAGGGCTGCAGTGCAGGAGAAATGCAATTTTGTCTCTAAATATTATATAAGATGTAGATGTGAATTAGTGCTTCTGAAATTGTGTACGTGCATTGGTGTATATTTACTGTCACCCTGATTTGCACTCTGTAGGCTACATGTTCCTGGATCAACATATTTTGATGAACCTGGAACAACATTCCTGTCTAAAAATTTAGTCTTAACCTTATTCCTAACCCTAAACCTAACCCTACACATAAGTTATCCCTAAAATCAAAGGATATGATAGGTGAATAAAATGTAGTACTGTACCTTACCCTGGTTGTAAGCCTAAAAATTACACAAACTGTAAACTTTAAATCTCATTGGTTGATTGCAATGTTGTTCCAGGATAAACAAAGATGTTGATCCAGGAACATGTACTTGGTGAAATTACATTCACCATGGAGATCTGTCTGTGAAACTGGGAGATATTGAGAATGGAAATGAGGTCATGACCAAGGTGGTGCTAAACAGAATAGCAAAAACAAGTTAATGGTCACTAATTACAATCTTGGTTGAAGCCATGTGTGTGTCAATAGTATCGTTGCCTTAATGAACTGCTGTCAAGTCTTTCATGGACTTTTATTGACATGGCCAAATCTTGATTAAGGGCCTGTTTGGTATTAGTTGATTAAAAAGATAATGTCTCTATGTGCTACAGCACTTTCTGATATATTCAAGCACATATAGTCACGCAATGCATGTTTACAAATATACATTTTACTGTACATTTGGGGCCACTATGTAAACTTTATATCACGCAAAAAAAAATTGGTTTTGCTTGTAACTGTTAAACTGTCAATTGCGAATAAATTTTTTGTGATTTCCACTATATATCTTAATTGTAACTGTATATCTTAATTGCAACTGTTACGGGTTTTCAGAGTTTGAATCTGTTTGAGTTTGACACTGATTTGGTTTTTGCACCATTTTGCCATTCTGTTTCCCTTTCAGTGATTCATTGTCTGATTAATTCCCTGCACCTGTGTCTCGTTTCTTTTGATTAGTTTGCCTGTGTATTTATTGCCCGGTATTTGTCTTCTCAGTTGTCAGCTGTTTTCTTTATGTAGTGGTTGTTCTGTTTGAGTTTTCTTGATATTAATTATTTAGAAGTATTTTTGTAATTTTGATTTTTCAGAAAATAAGCTTCCTTCTTCATCCTTGCTGCAACCCCTGCTGACAGCAACTCTATATCTCCATTTACAATGGACATTGAACAATTGAATACAAGTTCAAAATCACTTTTGAATGCAAAAGCATTAGGTTTAAGCATAAAGGCATCATAGACATAACAGAAAGACTCTATGTAGACTGCTACGAAACAATTTGCATTATGGAAGCACTCTGTAAAACACAAATACATTTGACTTGACCTTAAATGTCATCTAATTCTGACTTTAAAAATCAAAATTGTTACTTCACATTTTGCTTTTGCAACTTTATTTCCATTATTTGGAAATTACAACTTCATATCTCACAGTTGCAATTTTGTTTTGGGGCATTTTCACATATCTCACAATATGACTTTAAATATCATGAATACAACTTTATTTCTCGCAATTGGGACATTGTTTTTCACAACGTATATCTCACAATGTGACTTTTTTTATACTTTATCTTCATTTTACTTTACTATATTGAGGCAGAAACGTATAGGGAAGTCATGGCATGACAAGTAGGTGACCAGTTCTAAATACACTTATCACAGTCAAATGATCATCTGGATATATTACGTGGCTATTCATTGAATTAGGAATGATTATGTAATTTAAGTAAATTAATGCAAATATTGTGAATGCAAAATATAGTGCTGAAATGTCCCTCTGTACTCAATTTTATCACTTAAAACTCATCTTTGATCACCAAAATTACCTTTTTTTCCTTGAAAAAATGTCTTAGTGCCTTAAAATAGGTTGAATGTAACTTGCCTCATTTAGTATTCACGGTTCTATGAATATGCAAATGAGCCCCGCCTCCACACACTCGCAGCAGCTCAGAGATCCACTCATTGACGATCACATGTTGATCTGATTGGTTACAAGGTAGTTTGTGACGTCAGAAACACCAGCGATTTCAAACAGTGTTTTTGAGACTGTCTTTGGTTCACTGCAGTTTTAAGGAGAAAATACTCAGCAACGGTGTTGATTTATGAATCTGCACATTGTTTGTCTTAAAACATATTAAAAACACCACATAGATATAGTCAAGTCAAGTCACCTTTATTTATATAGCGCTTCTTTTACAATACAGAATGTATCGCGACAAAGGCGAAGAAAGGCGACAGTGGCAAGGAACCAAAACTCCATCAGTGACAGAATGGAGAAAAAAACATTAGGAGAAACCAGGCTCAGTCGGGGGGCCAGTCCTCCTCTTGTCAACGAACAAACAGTGTATGATTATGATTCAGGCAGCATTACAAGTCAGATGTCAGATTGGATCGGAACATTTTATTATGCAGTTCATAGGGACGAGATTGTTGAAGATCAGTGCCGATGGCTGTCGTGTCGATGAGGTCTTCACAGAGGAGAGGCTAGTTGACACAACCTCTGCTGACACTTCAGGGATGCTTTGTGGTCGCGTCTAGGCGCAAGTCCACCATCTGATCTGGATACAGCCTGGGTCCGGCTGATTACAGTTAACCTCGAAATAAACAGAAAGACTAAAATTAGCGAGTACATCAGGTGTTATAGAAAGTGTTCCCGGTTCCGGCTAATCTAATTTATGCAACCTAATAATCATTTAACTGATTTGAATAATAGGAATAGTGTTCTATTAAGCCAGGTTGAAGAGATGTGTTTTTAATCTAGATTTAAACTGACAGGGTGTGTCTGCTTCCCGGACAATGTTAGGAAAACTGTTCCAGAGTTTTGGTGCTAAATAGGAAAAGGATCTTCCGCCAGCAGTCGATTTTGATATTCTAGGTATTATCAACTGGCCGGAATTTTGAGATCTCAGTAGACGTGAAGGACTATAATGCGTTAAGAGCTCACTCAAATACTGGGGAGCTAAACCATTTAGTGCTTTGTAAGTAATCAGCACTAATTTAAAAAAAATACAATGTTTAATATGAGCCAATGCAGTGTTGACAGAACCGGGCTAATATGGTCATATTTCCTGGTTCTGGTAAGAACTCTAGCGGCTGCGTTTTGGACCAGCTGTAGTTTGTTTAATAAGCGTGCAGGGCAACCACCCAGTAGAGCATTACAATAATCTAGCCTTGATATCATGAACGCATTAACTAATTGTTCTGCATTTGTCATTGAGAGCATATTATATGACATCATTAAGATATATTTTTTAAGATGGAAAAATGCGGGTTTTACAGATACTAGACACGTGACTTTCAAATGAAAGATTGGTATCAAAGAGCACACCCAGGTTCCTAACAGACGACGGAGACTTGACAGAGCAGCCATCAAGTGTTAAACAGTATTCTAGGTTATTACATGAGGAAGGTTTTTGTCCAATAATTAGAATCTCTGTTTTTTCAGAATTAAGTAGTAGAAAATAACTAGTCATCCAGTTTTTCATATCTGCTATGCATTCTGTTAATTTTGTGAATTGGTGCGAAATATAGAGCTGAGTATCATCAGCATAACAGTGAAAACTAATGCCATGCTTCCTAATGATATCTCCTAAGGGCAGCATTACAGAGTGAACCGCAGCGGTCCTAATACTGAGCCTTGTGGTACGCCATATTGAACTTTTGATCGATAAGACATCTCTTCATTTACTGATACAAACTGATAACAGTCAGATAAGTATTTAAACCATGCTAATGCAATTACACTAATGCCAACATAATTTTCGAATCTATTTAAAAACAAATTGTGTTTAATAGTATCAAATGAAGCACTAAGGTGAAGCTGAAAGTACATAGGGAGTAACACTAATAGTGAGATACAACCATGTAGGATTTGAGGATGAACCAAACACAAATGAATCTTCCATGTGATTCATTCAATCACCAATTCAGCCATAAAAGATCCCGGCTCCAGCCGGTCTGTATGGTGCCCTGGTCAGGGGCGTAGCAAGCTTTTCAAAAGTGTGGGGGATGGATGTGAAATTTAAATTTTGGCAATAACAGCTATTAATGACTAAAAGTTTAAAAGGAACTTTGTTGTATATGCTGGGGCACAATTTATAAATTATTGTTCTTTCCCACATGATTTTGTAAAACTGTTGTGTGGACCTCTGTCCATGTATGGGGGGTTCGGGGGCATGCTCCCCCGCAATTTTTTTTGTACATTTTAAGGTTAAATGCTCAATCTGATGCACTTTGAGAGCTCAAAATTAAGAGCTTCAACCGGGTTTGACCCATGACCTGTGCACATTGAACAAAGAAAAAGCATTGACTTGTACCTAAAGAGGGCTCAAACATCTTTTTAGTTATGATATAGAGTCTCAGTCTACATTACATTATCACTGGTGTTTTAGAATGCCAAACATTTATTATAATAGTATAATGATTTATATAATTATTCCTATGATGGAAAATCCATATAGCCTATATGTATGCTACTGTATAAATGAAAATGAATATTTCAAAAGTATATTTTATATTACGCTATAGAATAGGAAAATTACAATACTTTTGTCCTAATTTCTTCACTTAAACCCTTGAGCTTTTATTTTGGAGAAAAGTGTGAGCAAAGTGCACACTTAGTTTACTTTAAATCACGCAACACAAACAGAATGCCTAAGTTACTTAATTAAAGTCTTGTGCTGTTTAGTAGTCTAAAAACGAAATATAATACCGAAAACACTCGACATGTCAACAAAACATAAACATAACATCTTCCCAGACACATATCAAGCTTATTTATAAACATCGAAAGCATAAAGACTCAAAGTACCTGGAAAAGGGAGATGTAAATAACCATAACCATAAGTTCCCGCCTCCTCAGCACGAGCTGACAGATAAATCTAACACACCAAGAGAGGCGGGACTTAAGGCAGAACAGCCAATCATCAGCCGGTCTCTCAGTCTCACTCAAAGCCGGTGTCATTTTTGAGAGGGAGGGGGAGAGGAGGCAGCCAGTCGCAGCGAGCGCACACAGAGTGGCCAGAGAAACGACTGAACGAGAGCGACTGTAGTAAGGCGTTTTTGCAAAACTGCAGAAAAAGTGCGGATGTTGAACCCTCCCACCGGGAAAAGTGTGGGTGTTAAAACCCCCACATCCCCCACTGGTGCGACGCCCCTGGCCCTGGTGGCCTGTATACAGTAGCCAGCACAAATCTCAAACGTGATTTATCATTTACACTAGATAGTGTTACATTAAGCACCAACACTTCAAAAGTATTATATTTAAAACTAGACTTCTCAGTAATTCTGAAGATGTTACTATAAATTACAGCAAACCTCCCCGTTTGCCTTTCAGATGGGGCTCATGTTTATAACAGTAATCTTGGGGGGTGGACTCATTTAAAGTAATGTAATCGTCTGGTTTTAGCCAGGTTTCTGTCAAACACAGCACATCAAGGTTATAATCTGTAATCATATCATTAATAAAAAGTGCGTTTGAAGTAAGGTATTGAATATTCAGCAACCCAAGCTTTATCATTTGTTCATCTGTATTATATCTGATTTTATTTGTTGAACATCAATTACATTTTACCCTTAAATGGGTTTAGGAGTTTTTTGTATTTCCTAGTTCGGGGAACAGACACAGTCTCTATATGATGATATCTAGGTGAAAGAGTCTCTATGTGATGGGATTTATCTGACCTCAGTGACGTGAGACAGCTAGCAGACGGTCGGTTTAGCCAGTTTGTCTGCTTCCTGACCTGAGCCCCAGTTAATGTTTGAGCTTTAAGACTATGTGCCATATTACTAGAGAGAAGAGTAGCACCATCCCAGGAGGGATGAATACCATCTCTTTTCAACAGGTCAGGTTTGCCCCAAAAACTTTTCCAATTGTCTATGAATTCTATATTATTTTGCGGACACCACTTAGACAACCAGCCATTGAGTGATGACAATCTGGTAACTATCTCATCACTCCTTCGAACAGGAAGGGGGCCAGAGCAAATTACAGTGCCTGACATCATACTTGCGAGTTCACACACCTCTTTAAAATTAACTTTAGTGATCTTCGACTGGCGAAGTCGAACATCATTAGTGCCAACATGAATGATAATCGTAGAGAATTTAAGATTAGCATTAGCCAGGACTTTTAAATTTGCTTTGATGTCAGGTGCTCTGGCTCCTGGCAAACATATGACTATGGTGGCTGGTGTCTCTATTTTCACGTTCCGTGTAATAGAATAATACATAGGGCACATTCAACAGGATTCACAGTGGGTGTTTCACTGAGTGGGGAGAGCTGTTTAATGTTATTATCTGAACGGAAGAGCGGTGCTTTGTCCCGCGACTACAGCATCTCACGGTCACCCAATTGCCCTGCTGCACGGGCTCTACAGCCGTAACTGAACAATCCACAGAGTTCACTAAGCTAGTCACATCCAAAGCAGTATCTAAAACCCTTGCACTCTTACTATCCTCAATTAAAGTTTGGATGCATGTCTCTAGTTACTGTATGAAATCTTTTCCGTCAGCCTGACTGTCTCCCTGCATTTAAATCCTATATTGCTGACAGAGATGGCTATACTATACATGTGACATGTGCACGTGACAATTACAGGAGAAGACATTACTCCGTGTTTGTTGACTGATCCTATAGACCTTATGCACCAGAGAAACGAGGGCGCCGCCATATTTAGAATATTGTCTTTGAACTGCCGTTTTAGCGGTCGCTCTGTATATTTCTATGGCATCGCTGTCCATGAGTAATTAGCTGGTGAAGTTGATTTACTTATTGTAGAGTTAACGAAAGTTGTCATGAGCATTGTAATGTTTATCATAAGCATTGTAAAGCATATGTCTTAACAAATGGACCTTGTAATTTTTTTAAACGAGCCGTTCATTCATAACTATCAGGGGCGTAGCACAAGATCCCGGGCCCTATGTATAGGCAGTCCTGATGGGCCCCCATGGTCCACATAAAATATATTCCAGATTTTCAAGGGCCCTGGTAATCAGTACTGGTTTTACCCCCAGTCCGACGCCCCTGATAACTATGAAAGATCGCTGTGAAAATACAGACCGGAAGTCTAAAGACAACGAGCTCAGCGCTGAAAAGGGGCGTGGCTACATAAGGTCTATACTTACCACAGCTATTTGATGGATCCGTAAAAGGCGCGCGAGAAAAAATAAATAAATAAGTTAAAAAATAAATACGACAGGCACGGATGGCGCGTTAACAGACTAGCGAGTTATAGCGTGTTGTGCAGGCTAGCAAAATTACTAGCATGTTGTGCTAGTGATTTAACGATTAGATAGAAGCTAGCAATGTCAGATTAATGTGTGGTGATGAGTAAGATATAATTAGCAATATAAACAACACGGAATATAGTAAATAAAGATTCAAAACAGAAAGCAATACGGAGCTTACAGACGCAAACCACTCAAAAGCAATCGATCAAGGCCAAACCAAAACTCAAAAGAGAGAAAAAAAAATTGCTTTGCAATGCGCACACACACACACACACACACACACACACACACACACACACACACACACACACACACACACACACACACACACACACACACACACACACACACACACACACACACACACATGAAAAGACATTTTACATATTCCTTCCTCTCGTGTTCTGATAGGATCTGATCCAGCCACCAACCGTCTATCACACCTCTCACCTTCACCAAACTGTCTTTTCACCTCACCTCACACGTCACACACTGTGAAACACATTCTCACACTCTGTTCTTCTCATTTCGCTCTGTCTGATTATGTGCAGAACGAACAGATTGAATTGAAGCTCATAATTATGGCTCTATGAAATAACTGAAATAACTCATCCAATGATCCAATACAAGTCCCATTTCAAGCTTGGAAATTGACAGTGACAGACAGAGACAGATAAATACGTATTTAAAATTCATTGGCAATTTATACTTATACGGTGTCCTCTGGGATACTTTTATGAAAAGTGTGTGTGGTGCCTGTCTATGCAAAAAGGGTTGCAATGATAGGTGTTGCATGTGTGAGTTAACGTTATTTCACCAAATAGAACATGCTCCATCAACAACGTTGTTCATTCAGGAACAACATTTCTATAAACCAATCAGATTTGAGGGATTGGTTTTTTAATTAGGTTTTTTTTGTTGTTTTTTTTGCTTACACATCTTTTGAAACGAATCGGTTACCTAACGTAACCTCGGTTCTCTCTAGATGAGGGAACGAGTATTGCGTAAGCTAGCTTACGCTACGGGAAAGATTCCATCTTTCTGAGAAATTGAAGCCAAAAATTATCCTATAATTTTGTATCCATTGTCAACGCAGTTCAGCTGCAGCAGACCATGAGAAGGCTAGCTAGCCGCTCATTGGTTCGCTCACGGAGAACTGCTTAAGCCTATGAGGGAGCGCGGATGAACCCGCGACCAATGAGAGTCTGACTCGCTCTCATTACGTCACCGCCCCCGAAGCGGGCGTGGACGAGGCTATAAATACCCCGAAATAGGCTGAATAATCTGTTTTTTTCAATTCTGAAGCGAACATCGCCAGTAGCACAAGCACGGCCAGGAACGCAATACTCGTTCCCTCATCTAGAGAGAACCGAGGTTACGTTAGGTAACCGATTCGTTCTCTTACGAGAGGTTCTCTCGTATTGCGTAAGCTAGCTTACGCTACGGGAACCCCTGGTCAACGCCGTGCGTGCTAAGCATCCACTATTAGTCCCGCGGGGCATCCCGGGGAACACCGAAAGTGGGAATGAATATATGTATCTGTGACAAACGGCCAGCGGGGCGGGCCGGTGATTGTGTAGTACATAAGCACATAAAAGAGAGGGACAGAGCGAACTCGGTCTGTGTGAATTAACCTCCTATAGTGCAGCTCAACCAGAAGAGCTGAAACATACTAGACTGCTAGTAGTTTAGCCTGCAAAGCGGGTACTTCCAGATTGTAAAATCTGACAAAGGTGGGGGGGAAGCCCATCCCGCTGCCACGCAAATGTCGTGAATGGAAATCCCGCTGGACCATGCCCACGATGAGACCATGCCTCTAGTGGAATGAGCCCTGATGCCCAGAGGGCATGGCAGGTCTTTCGATGCGTATGCTGCTGCAATGGCATCAACAATCCATCTGGATAGGGACTGTTTCGAGGCGGCCAACCCCTGGTGCGCCCGCCGAACGAAACAAAAAGCTGCTCGGATCGTCTGACCGGAGCTGTGCGAGTGACATATAATCTCAGAGCCCTGACCGGGCATAGGAGATTAGAATCTGATTCGCTATCGGAAGCAGGCAGCGCCGATAGGGATATAACTTGTGCCCTGAACGGGGTGCCAATCGCCTTGGGAACATAGCCATGCCTAGGTTTGAGAACGACTAATTAGTCATTAGGTCCAAACTCAAGACAGGACGCGCTGGTAGACAGCGCGTGCAGGTCTCCCACCCGTTTTACTGACGCGAGCGCGAGTAGAAAAACGGTCTTAAGCGACAGGTACTTTAGGTCCACGGTGCTTAGCGGTTCGAATGGGGGAGCTTTCATAGCATCAAGAACTATGGAAAGGTCCCAAATCGGCACCGAAGGGGGGCGCGGGGGGTTCATCCTTCTAGCTCCCCTGAGGAAGCGGACTACCAGCCCGTCTTTGCCCAGTGACTGGCCGCGTCGGGGTTCAGCAAACGCCGCGACGGCTGCCACATATACCTTAAGAGTGGACGGGGATCTGCCCTTGTCCAGCATCTCTTGGAGAAAATTTAGCAAGGAGGGAACCTCGCATAACCGTGGGTCCAGACCCTTATCTGTGCACCACTTTGAGAACACAGACCATTTTGACGCATAGAGCCTTCTGGTAGAAGCCGCTCTAGCCTGTATGATCGTGTTTAACACTCCCTCTGGCAAAGCAACGGGTAGTTGTTGATCACCCACGCGTGAAGCGCCCAGCGCTCTGGGTGGGGATGCCAGATCGAGCCGCGAGCTTGGGAGAGGAGATCTGCTCTGACTGGAATGGGCCACGGCGCTGTCTGTGACAGCTGCGTGAGCTCCGGAAACCAAGTCTGACCCTTCCAGTGCGGGGCTATGAGGAGCACCGAGTGCTGCGCTTCTCTGATTCTCTGAAGCACCTGTGGTAACAGAGAGACCGGAGGGAAGGCATAAAGCGGGCGGCTGGGCCAGGTTTGGGCTAGCGCGTCCTCGCTCCTTGAGAAAAATATTGGGCAGTGGGTGTTCTCCGCCGAGGCAAAGAGGTCCACCTCTGCTCTGCCGAATAGACGCCACAGTTTCTGGACTGTAAGAGGATGCAGGGACCATTCCCCGGGGGGAATGGGGTTCCTGGACAGGCTGTCTGGACCGTCGTTCAGCTGTCCCGGCACGTGCGTCGCTCTGAGCGAGAGCAGGTGACACTGAGACCAAACTAGAATGCGCTCTGTCAGCCGGAAAAGATTCCTGGATCTGACTCCGCCCTGACGGTTTAGATAGGAGACCACGGCCATATTGTCCGAACGGATCAGCACATGATGGCCCTGAATGCGCGGGAGAAACCGCCTGAGCGCGTTCTCGACCGCCAACATCTCCAAACAGTTTATGTGTAGGAGGCTCTCTTGAGCTGACCAGGGGCCGAAGGCCGGTGAGCCCTCGCAGACCGCCCCCCCACCCCGTGTTGGAGGCGTCTGTCGAGATGACTTTTCGGCATGAAACAGTCCCCATGGAGACGCCGCGCTGAAACCATTCTGCCACTAACCATGGCTGCAGAGCTGTAATACAGGTCTGCGTTACCCTTATCAGCTGGTGACCCGAGGTCCACGCTCGGTGAGACACACGGCTCTTCAACCAGAGCTGAAGCGGGCGCATGCGCAGTAACCCCAGCTGGAGCACCGCAGAGGCTGAGGCCATACAACCCAACGCTCTCTGAAAAGTTTTCAAAGGCGTGAGTCTGTTCATCTGAAAAGATGCGGCGAGGCGCTGCACACGGTGCGCGCGCTGCGTCGATAGACGCGCCGTCATCGTGACCGAGTCCAGCTCTATACCCAAGAAGGAGATAGTCTGACTGGGTTGTAGTACGCTCTTTGTCCAGTTGACAGAGAGGCCCAAAGCTTTCAGATGGTCGAGGAGAACTGTACGATGAGACAGTAACTCTTCCTGAGACTGTGCCAGAATCAGCCAGTCGTCCAAGTAGTTCAGAATTCGCAGCCCCTGACTCCGCAGGGGGGCGAGCGCCGTATCCATGCACTTCGTGAACGTACGGGGTGCCAAGGATAGGCCGAACGGTAGGACGGTGTATTGATAAACCTGGCCTTCGAAGGCGAAACGTAAGAATGGCCTGTGAAGGGGATTTTATCTGGATCTGGAAGTATGCATCCTTCAGATCTAGTGATATGAGCCAGTCCCCCTGGCGCACATGCGCGAGGAGTTTTCTGATAGTGAGCATTTTGAACGGTCTCTTTATGAGAGCTTTGTTCAAATATCTGAGGTCTAATATTGGTCTGAGACCGCCGTCTTTCTTGGGAACAAGAAAATAACGGCCGTAGAACCCCGACTCGCTCATAGCCAGAGGCACCCTCTCTATAGCCTTCTTGCACAACAGACTTGCTATCTCTGAACGGAGCAGTGACACTGCTTCTGGGTTCACCGTAGTTTCTAGCCGCGCTCGGAAGCGAGGAGGGCGGCGACGAAACTGTAAGCGATAGCCTAGCTTTATTGTGTTTAACACCCACTGGGAGATTCCCGGAATAGCTTCCCACGCTTTGAAGCGTGACGCTAGGGGGTGAATGGCTACATGGTCCCCATGCCGCACTTCGCGGGCTGCGTGAGCGCGCTGATAGTGCTTATAACAACGGGACTTACACTTGGAGAGGAGCTTAAGGGCCCTGTAACAGAGTGAACAGAGGTGGGACGCGCACACGGGCTTGTGGGCGCGCTTATGTACTCTGGGACTCGAACGGGCTTGGCCCGTTTTATGAGAGTGGACTCTGTGTGAGACAGGGGAACTGGAGTGCTTTTGTGTATGAGTGAACACAGTGTTGCGGGCACATTTCGTACACAAGAGGCTTTTATGCTCTTTTTGAGATTTCTCTGGGTCGCCGTGAAAACGGCGTTTGTGCTCATGCAAGCGGGAAGGGAGACCGGCTTGGTTATGGCAGAAAACACTGCTGTAGTAACCGCCTGGGCGGGGACTAACAGAGGGCAGATCTTTGACGGCGGTCCGGCCGCAGGGGAGAGCGCCGTCTTTTTCTTCTCAGCTGTGCTAGGCAGACTTTGGTTGCTCAGGTTTCAGCGTGATTCTAGGCCGAGGCCCCCGAGGAGGCGGCGGCCTGTGGCGGCTGTCAGAGCGGGAACGCGGGCGGCCGCCCTGGCGTCGCTGAGCAGTCTGGTTGTGCTGAGCTGTGCGCTGGGGTGGGGCTCGTGCAGGAGGCTGATCACGTGGGCGGCCTGCAGAGGAGCTAGCGCGACGAGGCAGGAAAAGGTTCATGGCCTGCGAAGCTTTCTGTACTTCGGAGAAGCGGTCGACGATACCCGTGACAGCAGATCCGAAGAGGCCGGCTGGAGAGAGCGGGGCATTGAGAAAGGCGGCGCGCTCGGAATCTCCCATGTCGGCGAGAGTGAGCCATAGGTGTCTCTCAGACACGCAGATGGCGGCCATGCATTTCCCCAAGGCTAGAGCAGCAGACTTTGTAGCGCGAAGGGCAAGGTCCGTGGCGCTCCTCAAATCCGCGACTGACGGGGGGTTCTTACCGCTCTCATCCCACTCACGCAGCAAATCGCCTTGCAGGATTTGCAGCACGGACATCGAGTGGAGTGCAGACGCCGCCTGGCCGGCGGCTGAGTATGCGCGGCCGTGAAAACTTGAAGTCGCTCTCCAGGCTTTCGAGGGAAGCACAGGTGATGAGCGCCATCTAGCAGAGGGCGGGCATAAGTGTGCGGCGACCAAGTGTTCAACCGGCGGGATGGTGAGGTAGCCCTTCTCTGCGGCTCCGTCCACAACGCGGAGCGGGGTGGAAGAATCAGAGCTAGACCTGGCAGAGAGCGGGGCATTCCAAGACTTTGAGAGCTCAGCGTGCAGCTCGGGCAGGAAGGGCGCAGCCCGTTTGGCAGCGGGAGTCGAGCGCTGGCGGAAATAGCTGCCGTCCATGCGGTTGATGGTCTGCTCGGGGGGAGGAGACCACTCGAGACCGAGGCGCTCGACGGCCTGCGTGAGGAGGCGCATTAGTTCCTCTTCAATGCCAGCGCGAGTCCTGGAGGATTCGCGGTTCGAAGAGACCTGAGAACCGGACCAATCCTCACTGTCGGAAGCGAGAAGCGAACATGAGTCCTTGATGTCCGCGGCGTCATCGGAGGCAACAGAGCGGCCACTCGGCGGCAACTGTTCGTCCGGAAGCGGCGGAGAGGGAGAGCGGGAGGCTACAGGCTCCGGCGGAATGAACGCTTCTTGCTGGGGCTCCGGCGGCCTCTGAGCGCGGCGTTTCTTCTTCCGCGGCGCAGACAGAGGTGGCTTGGGAGCGCTTTTAGCAGCCAACAGTCGAGCCCGCAGGGTCAACATAGGCATAGTATCGCAGAAGTCGCAGCCGCCGTCAGCGAGGGCGACTTCAGCGTGCTCCGGTCCGAGGCAGACGGCGCAGATGACATGGCGGTCTCCAGCCTCGAGAGGAGCGCGGCAGGAGCCGCAGGAATTCCGAGACATCTTTAAAAAGACGCTCGCTCTTTTAGATACAATAGGATTTTAAACTCTGAGTAAAGGATACACTCCGTCGGATGGCGCTAGCTCACAGGACGGCTGAAGGTGGCGAAGACGGCCGGCTTCCTCAGTCTCCCAAACGCTCGCTAGAAGGTGCCTTTTCGACGACGGCGGCTTCTCTCTCAGGATCAGCAGATGCAGGTGCGTCGCTGAAGGATGAAAAATCAGATTATTCAGCCTATTTCGGGGTATTTATAGCCTCGTCCACGCCCGCTTCGGGGGCGGTGACGTAATGAGAGCGAGTCAGACTCTCATTGGTCGCGGGTTCATCCGCGCTCCCTCATAGGCTTAAGCAGTTCTCCGTGAGCGAACCAATGAGCGGCTAGCTAGCCTTCTCATGGTCTGCTGCAGCTGAACTGCGTTGACAATGGATACAAAATTATAGGATAATTTTTGGCTTCAATTTCTCAGAAAGATGGAATCTTTCCCGTAGCGTAAGCTAGCTTACGCAATACGAGAGAACCTCTCGTAAGAGAACTATATTTCTCAAAACACAGAAAACACTCATACAAGATGCATATTGTCACACATCTCTTGCAAAATCAAACCCTTAATTCAAAACTATTTTAACTCTGAGTTTTGATTTCTAAGTGATCAATTTATGGATAAGTGTACCAAGTACGGGATTTGCCACTGCCAGTGCCAATACATACAAGACATGCTGCTGTGAGCAAGCAAGATATGCTGCTGCTGCTGTACAAGCATACATTAAAGTAACACTAAGTAGTTTTTCAACCTTCATAATATATTTCCAAGACCCTTGTGATGGTACATCGACTTAAAATAAGTTAAATGACTCGTCTGCCATAGCCTGACGGGGTCTGTATCGCTTTTACTGGCACTTCGGGGTTCGGATAGGAACCCGTGCTCAAAAAGAACTACAAAATTCGACTGCTTTACGTCAAGCGCTACAATAGTCATTATTTTGTTTTTCTTCGTTTCTGATGTCGCAATACATCATCCTTTCATGAAATCATGTAACATACTCTACCTTGTCTGTGGACATCGTTCATTCTAAAGCCGGTGCTGGAAGTGCGTGCGACGTGCGTGCGACGGTAGGCTAAATTATTTACGACAGCGGCAATGGACAATTTCGTTTCCAACCAGTAGGGCGACCGAAGAGGAAAAGTTACTTGGTGTTACTTTAATTACCTGTACCAGATCTATTCAGGTGGAGCTGGGGGAGGTGTAGGGTTTCTGAAAGCTTGCTGCAAACTGCTACAGCAGACAATAGGCACGAATTTGAATGTTGAGCAGCGAGCTCATTGGCTACCAACACAGCGGGAACCAATCAGCTGTGCCCTATAGGGAATTATGTAATTGCAAAAAGATTGGGTTAAGGACGTGTGCTATCTAGAGTTTCATGACAGAAATGAAAGCTCAAGGGTAAACTTCTGCCAGGAAGACTCAAATGTTACGTCACTCATTACGTTTTGGTCTGTCCAATCATTATCTAATACTGGGAGTATAAAAGATCCTTACTTAAACATGTGGACATGATGACGCAAACATTCACCCCATCCTCCCCACCACTAGCAGGATGATCCCTGGCCATACCTCCCTTTTTCTGGTCTATTAATTAATAAATGTCATTGTGATATTATCTTGCCTTCCGAGTCTTTCTGGTAGAACTTGGTATTTACACGTAAATGATGTGTGAAAAGCTTATAGTGTGATCCGGACATTGCGACTGCAAATACACTTTACACAACACATTATACAGAGGAACAATATACAATAAACTATACAATATACACATGCTGACAGCTAAATCAAGGAGTATACAACATATATGATATATCACAATACACATTACACAAAGAGATTGATGTAAGGGCTGTAACTCAGAGATATTCACAGTACGCATAGCATGTGGGAAAGGGTGTAGTCTGCATTGGAAGACTATATTATATTTTTTATAAGACTGCATTGTATTATATTGTATTAGTTGCAGCCTGATAGCCCAAGGGAACAAGGTGTCCCGCAGCCGACTGGTACGGTCATGATGCTTCGATGTCGTCTGCATGATGGTAATAATGAGAGGAGTCCGTGGCTTGGGTGGTTGGAGTCACTAATGATCCTATAAATGTGCTTTAGTATGTAAGTAAACACACCAAAATATGTTTACTTTAAAGCATGACAAAAAGATTACTAAAATAATGATTTAAAATTCAAATTAGAATAAAACGTTAAACAATCAGTACATTGGAGGTGAGCTTTCCTCCTTCCAGGGCATTTACAATGTCAGGAAAGCTCACCTCCAATGTACTGATTGTTTAACGTTTTATTCTAATTTGAATTTTAAATCATTATTTTAGTAATCTTTTTGTCATGCTTTAAAGTAAACATATTTTGGTGTGTTTTCTTACATACTAAAGCACATTTAAAGTACTTAATTATCATTCTGTAGTGTTTTTTTGGTCCATCTTTATATTAAGTGGCTTTAAGTATACTTACATTGAAATTAATAATTTGATAAAATGTACTTATTGTGTACATACAAGGTTTTACATGTACTTGTATTTTGAAAATACCTGCATGTAATTACAGCTGTAATGAATTTATGTAATTACATTTGTAATTACACAGTTGACCCTTCTCTTACACCTTAACCCACCCTTAAACTGACCCATACCACACACACCTGACCCTAACCTTACCAGTCTCACATCTCAATAGCAGCGTTGTGTTTTACAATACAACATGAACACAATAACTACATTGTACTTATCTGTCGATGTAAGTACATAGTAAAGCCACTTAATATAACGTGGGACAGTTTTTTTTATATTACATTTAAAGTTTATATATTTTACATGTAATAAATTGTAACTTCATCATTACAAATGTGTAATTACAAATATATTTAAATACATGACATACAAGTCTCAGTAGAAGTGACATTAAAGTGTATTTTAGTTTACCGTAAATGCTTGTCAGTATTCGGCAGTACACTTTAACCATATTTCAAAGAAGTAATTATGAAATTACACATAAAGATGTACTTAAATCCTTCTTAAGTGGGTCAAAAAGCACTCTTAAGTTCAAATGATTACATTTCATATAAATTTAAACTATAATGCATAATTTCAGTCACACTTTATTTGACAGTGTCCTTGTTACATGTTGCATTTAGTTACTGTTGTAATTTCTATAAATTGTGCGTAATTACATGCAACCCTAATCCTAACCCTATACTAAATATAATTGCTCAGTACTTAAATGTATAATTAAAATAAAATCTAACCCAAATTGAATGGCAATTTCAATGCAATTAAGTGTCGGAAAGCATACATTCAAAAATATAAATAAATATAAATTCTGAAAACATAAATATATTCTTTTAAATTACATTATATCCGTATTGAGTATTCTTTATAAAATTATGCTAAAGTGTACTTCTTTTTCACAAGGGTTAGAAACCACCAAAAATTTAGGATTGTGGGGCCCAATGTAATGATTTAAGAATATTCTATTAAAAGCAACTGTCAATCAAGTATAATTGTGAATACTGATTTGTCTCTCTCAGTCTCTATGGTATTGAAGGCCCTGGATGTATAGATTCTAGCTGAGAGGATGGTGAGTTAGGTGTTGCACTACATTAACATCTCGTTCTCGTGGGACGAGTGTTGGGACCACGTGAACGCTCCCCCACAGTGCCACACAGACGGCTCTGGATAAGCCTCATTTCCTACATAGGGCCCAATTTAGGAAGCGACAAATGTAGGCTGAATCTCTCCACAATGTGGAAGATATGTTGTAGTGTTTATGATGTGGAATGCATTAGAGGACCGATATTTGACAAATGTGACAAGGTTCAAGGTTATGGTTCATAATTGTTCAGCTTCTTAATGACGGGCTGTCAAGAAAAAGAATAGAGTGTCCTTGACTGAGCAGCCAAATTGCTAATATTATGGCATTTCTCATAATACCATTTCACACTGATACATTGCTATTCACTACTTTCTAAAGACTGACTGTTAGTTTCCCCTGAATGAATAGATGGTAAATGTTTTTAAAATAATCATACCATTGACACTGTCTTGCCATAAAATATTTAAACAGTAATTTTCTGTCTAAAGTATTCATTACTATAATATGAAGATTATGGTAGGAACTTTTGATTAGCTTTGAATTCTACTGCAGCAGTCACATTTACCGTTTCAGTGAATTTTCACAGGCAAAATTAATCATTTCAACAGGAATCCACGCGATTGGGAATCCCGATCTCATGAAAGTGCGTATCTATACAACGAATGTTATTTCTCATGCCATTTAAACACCAAAAGTAGTTTTTGCGTGCATATGATACTGTCACGTTTTGATGTATTTAGTTATGTTTTGAGATCTTGTTTCCCCCTGTCTTCGTGATTTTTGGTTTAGTCCTGTTAAGTTTTCCCGCTCCTCGTTTGTGTTCAGTTTTCTCACCTGTGTTCTGTTAATTATCCAATTATTCCTTGTGTATTTAAGCCCTATGTTTTCCCTCAGTGTTTGTCGATCGTCGTCTATGTATGGTTGTGTGTTAACCCTGAAGTCCTGGAGTTCTGTTCTTTTGATCTCGTTTGTTTTTGGATGTTTTAAGTTTGTTTAAATAAATCTATTATATTGAAGCCCTTATCCTCGTCTTCAGCTACCTGCAGCAACCCTGACAGAACGATCGACCATACAAGAAGAAGAGAAGCGAAAAATGAGCAGAAGGAAAAGGAACATCAAGGTGAGCCCCATGGAAACACCTATCTTCTGCCAGAATGAGCTCTCTCTGGAGGAATATGCAGGGCTGTACATAGACCTCTATGATGATGTGACTCAGAATGAAGAGGCACTTACAAGGAGTTTCTGGGGTGGTCTGAAGGACCCATTAGCCCAGATAATTCTTGTTAAGGATCTCAATCTGTCATTTCTGGAGTTTGTGGATCACACACTGTGGGCGTGTGGATCCGGATACCTCGAAGATCTCCCACTCCAGCCAGTGCCAAGCCCGCCAGCCCCTGAGCCCATCACCTGCACGCCAG